>BMAO01037125.1:0-20865 GCA_019973975.1 Trichonephila clavata
ATAGCGCTATTTGCCATACAGCTGGCATGCGGGTAGGTAGGGAAGTTCCCAGATGGTTCAGGTGACTGAAATGGCAAGACGCATAGAAAATTGGTCTCGTTTGGAAGTGCGAGCCATGATTCGATTTTTATTGGCAAAGAATGTGTCCCCCCCACATCTAGCATTCACAGTCAAATTGGGGAAGTGTATGGTGAATAAGCAATGCGCATTCAATATGTAGCGAAATTGTGTCTCTCTTTTCAATTAGGCAGACAGGATGTAAGCGGCTGGTCAAGTTCTTCAACGACAGAAATCATTAAGGCGCGAGTTAAAGAAATAATTCAATATTGGTTAAAGGAGCACTTATCCGGTAGACGGTTCTCTTCAGACAGTGCTGATACTTGGTCCAATAGGCAGAGAACTGATTTTTACTAAGACGGGTTAAACAAGTTGGTTCTGCGTTCTAATCAATGTCTAATGTTGAAAAGTGATATGCACGCGTATACTATTTAATTCTCTTTTGTATTTTCTGTCTATTGTGAATATAGCTTCTTTATTCGACTTGTAGGAACAGATTTGATAATCAACATGGATAACTAATAGTGTTTTACGCTTAGCATTCCAGATTATTAATTCAGTTGTATTTTTCAAAAACAGAAGCCCACTGCTGCTGATTAGTATAGGTCTCAAATTTGTCTCGAGCGTTGTTGCTGCCTAGTCATGAGTTCGAGTCCTACAGATACCAATAGTCTCCTTGTAGAGGAGCCTGATTTAAGTTAAATCTGTCGAGGCTCAAAATCTTCACATTGGCGTGGTGTACAAGTTTGGAAAGTGGGTGCTGGCTAGTATTCCATCCTCATCATTTGCAATGTGGTTCAAAACTACGAGACAATAGCAATCATGTAGCTTCAAAGCAGACTGTTAATGATCAGTCGTCAAAGGTGAGTGCGAAAAATAACATTAAACTAGGAATTAAAGATTATCAAAACACAGTTAATGTTTCAAGCTTTTAACAGAAAACTAAAAAGTGATAACTTATAATTTTTTAACGTTTATGAAAACTTATCTATGTACCCTTTTGGCATAGTTACTGTTATTGTATTTATTTACTAATAACATTTTTAGCAATCAGATTTATTTTGATCCTTAAAAGAATGCCAAAAATTAGCCCTCAAGGATATCTTGTCTCTATAATTTAAAATGTTACATTTCAGAGAAAATAACTGGATTATTAATTCTGAAACACAAGTGTTTCTTAAACGTTTAGACATTAAAGCTCAGTTCATACAACATTGAAGTTTTTAAAGTATATATTACATTTTTATGCATACAAAATATTTCTCAATTCATTTTCCTTCTTAGAAAGAGTGTTCGAAAATATCTTTTCTCCAGGTTCTAAAAATCAAAATAATCGTATACAAAAATATATAATAAAAAATAATAACATTTGATCTAGAACTTCAAGTAGAGTTTTCAGATTCATTGTTGAAATTGCATGTTCTTATAGTCTATATTTTCTTGCTTTTATGTTAACAGAATAATAAGTGGCATTGTTAGGAAGAAATAATTGTTATGTTCAAGAAGTATACAGTTTTTATTTTATTATATAACAATCAAATGAATGCATTTTATTTGATAATCCTTTTGTTTACCTTCACAATTAAAATTTTAATTTGATAAACGGAGGGAATATTTTCTAAAATGAAACCTACATTTAATATCCCTTTGGTATATTTTACTTGATGAAAATTTGTCCTTTTTATTTAAATGTTTACTCATTCTTATATTCATTAAATGCGCATTTCCTGTATTTTATTATAATTAACAAGCAAACTAGTAAGAAAAATTTATTTATTTAGTATTAGTTATTAACTGGATGTATATCTTGCATTGTTGTTTATTTTAAAATTTAATTTCGTTTACGAATGATGCATATAATGGTAAATATATATAATTGACTTTAAATACAGTCACTTTACTTTTTTTGTGCATAAATTTGTGTAACTTTAAAATTATTCAACTTATTATGTGTGTAACTTTTGTTTCTAATGTCACCTGCGGGTGCCAGATGTAGGTTCACGAGATTCATCGTGCAAGGGGACTAGATTATGCCTGTAGTTAACCACAGCTTTGAGCACCATATATGTGGCAATAAGTTTTGTTTCCGTTGTATCCCAAATTTCAGAGATGACACAATAGAAGGCTAGTGAAGAGGTTCCCTATCAGCAACCTTTCGAAGACTTGCGGTGAAACGCATATTTAGAGTACCCTCATGCCGCAAAGATAAATTTACAAATATCTATGCCTTATCCGGGATTCAAACCCAGGCCCTATGGCACAGCAATCAGTGTCACTAACCACTATACTGGATGGGTGGCAACAAAATACCATGTATACTCACCGACAATTAAATTCAAGCCTTAATAGTCAAATAAGTTACGTAACTTTCAAATCGTTCAAATAATGGATGTTCAGTATGCGAATAATTTTAATTGGGCGTGAATAAGCATGGAAACACAAGCTAAAAATGATAAATATTTCTTTAATCTTGAGTGCATCTAAAGATCCATAGAAACATTGAATTTTACTTGCTAAGTACTAATTCTAAGTAGCCACCCAAACGTTACAGTGGTTAGTGATACTGACTGTTGTACCGTAGGGCCTGGGTTTGAATCCTGGAGAAGGAATGGATGTTTGTAAATTTATAATGTCTGTTCGACATGGTGGTACTTTAAATATTCAAGAGGTTGGTAGAAAGGGAATAGAGGTGGAGCACCCCCCCCCCCCCGGCATCGCCCTAAGGTGTTCTCCAAAATTCGAGAGGAATAGAATGAAAACATTCTGTCACTTGAATGGTTCTCGAGGCTGCGTCTAACAACAAACGTAAAACTAACCCCTGTCCATCAGGATTATCGTGCCCCTCGATGGGGATAGGGCATTAGAAACACAAAAAATTTCAGGTTGACGTAGACGGAATTTCTGACAACTGACCAAATTAAGCAATGAACTCGCCTCTGATTTGAAGTTAAGCGTACAATGTTACTTTGTGGTGAGTATTTTATCAGAAACTGTTCCGCATAATAGAGACATGGGGTGGTACCTAAGAACGCCATACCGTATATGGAGCCCCGATGAGGTGAGATAATCGAATGACTTCACACCGAACTCTCACGGATCCCACAAATTCCGTTCGACTTATACGAGTAGCTGAAAAACTTGCTGTCTATCCACGATCCATTCTCAGAGAGAGAGAAGCCTCGCAGAGCCGAATATACCTTCTTTAGATGTACTTCATTTATTACCAGAACAAATGTGGTTGCCACCCAGATGGTATTGTGGTTAGTGACTCTGACTGTTGTGCCGTTGGGCATGGGTTCGTATCCCGGAGAAGGCATGGATGTTTGTAAATGCTTTGTCTTTTTTTGCGGCATTGGAGTACTTTAAATATGTGTCGAGCCCCAAGTACTCTCGGTTAAAGGGGAAGAGAGATGTGATGCTCCCTGACCACCTTTTAAGGTGTTCTTCCTCAAAATTAAGCTGGGATGAAGCCAAATCTCACTGCCCCCTACATAGTGCTTAGAGCTGCAGCTAACGACAGATGTAAGAAACTAACCCCTTGTCATAACGAATTTCGTCAGTTTTGATCTGATACTGTCGATCGGGTGGCATTAAAAGCAACATGTAGTGTTTGATGATGAATGCATAAATTCCCTGAAAATTGTCTTACATTGAATTTGGATCACTTTTTGATATATTAAAGTAGACTCATTTATAAAAGAGTGGCAGAGGGGGGAGAGTTCTAAAATGAATCACCTTACTTCCAGATATGTTATTCTTTATATTAAATAGAGTTAACAATAAAGTGGAAAAGTATTGTTAGGAAGGAGTGGCATCATTTTTAAATAGGTATTTAATCTGAGATTTCTGTACATTTTGTTCTATGTGTATCCATGACGGAGATAATCGTTGTGAATGGTCTCTTTTACAATATTTCTTTCCTTTTTCATCCTTGTATAATTTTTCTAGGGCATTCTGAAACTGTGAAAGTTCGGTCTCTTTGCCCCTGATGCGTGCATGTGATTTGAAATTTTGTTTGAGCTCTACTGTAAGTTATATCTTCTCTTAGTAAATTTTTCCTGATTATATTGCTAAAGCCCCCCCCCCATCTGACGGTATCAAATCAAAGCCTAAGAATATCACCGCAGCAAATGCTAGATTTATGCATGTCGTTAGACGTAGCTTTGAGAAACACAGGTAACAATACAATTTGGCTCGGTTCCACCGCAATTTGGAGGGAAAACACCCTGAAGCCCCATCTCTCTTCAACTTCTACCAACCCCACGATTGGACTGGCGTTCCGAAGGCTATTTAGAGCACCCCCTGCCGCGAAGGCACTATACATTTATAAACACCATGCCTTCTCCCGGATTTGAACATAGGGCCTTCAACGCAGTAGTCAGTGTCACTAACCACTATACCGGACAGACAGGCTGAATGAAAAGGACTTATAATTTAAGAACTCAGTTTATTTAAAAAGGATAAAAGGTCGGATATTCTTAGTTTACGAGGGTAGAAGTCTTAAGAAAAGGCTCTATCGTTGTTGCTAATGCCAACTGATTGGAAAAATATAAACGATAAGACTTTTGTTAAATAACGACTGAGTGCAGATATGGTTGTTTTCCGGGGGATATTTTAAAGTTGTTCAATCTTGTTAAGACCTCTGTCTAAATTCCAGATCTCTCATAATACCAATCCATATAAAAGGAACGGATAAGGGAGATTTTAGGAGATATAGACCTACTTCACTTATTGTTAGTATGCAATCTAAAACTATGGGAAAAGTAATTACAAGGAGGTGGAACTGGTATGTTCAGAATTCTGACTTTTTAACCAATGAACAAGCAGGATGCAGACAGTTTAGATCAACTTATCAGCATGCCTCTTTCTTTAATCAGATGGTAAGGGATACATTAGACAAATAACTTTCAGCTGTGTTTTGTTGACGTAAAATTCGCATATGACTTGATTTGCTGGAAAAGTTTTTTATTGAAGATTTGGGACCCACTTGACTTTTATAGGTATCCACTTGAATAGGTTCCACTGGGTCAAGAGTTGTCTTGGCCAGCGAATCTGTAGAGGAGGCTTCATAAAGTGCTTCTCGCATTTCAAGAATCTTAAAATTGGGCTTCCTCAGAATTCCGTCACAAGTTTTTTACTTTTTAAAATCTATATAAACGATCTTATTACTGACCTGATGAGGATAATTGATCCCAAAGCATTTTATATTGAATCTCTGGTTATTTGGGCCAAAACAAGCTCAACTATAATCTGAAAATACTTTAAATCAGGCTTCAAATAAGTTAGGAAATTGGTGCAATGTTAATCATATATGGAAGTAAATTTTAAAAAAAGGTAGTATATCAATTTTTTTTTCTATCACACACCAACCGATTAAGTTGAACTTATTTTCTCAAAACCTCCCCGTTCTTCAAATCTGCCACTTCTATTTCGGTATCATTTTTGACCGTAAACTGTCGTAGAAAGAGCTGCCACTCGCACAAGAGACATAATTTAATGAAAAAATTGTGGTTCTAAGTAGGGATGCTGTATAACAACCTTGGATGAGATATAAACCCTATATTTTGCCACTCTTCACTTACTGTTCTGAAACTTTCGAAGAGGCAAGTAAACAAGTTATTGATACACTGGAAAACTCCACAGCCAAGTCAGGACTTTTCAAGATAATTCCGATTGATGCACCTTTGATATCTACACAATATATGAGCATTAAATCAGATATGGAAGAAAAGGCACTAAAATTTTGGGGGGAAATCGCAATACTGCCAGATTGTTTCTCCCAGTGAAATAGTCCTTTGTCATCAACCACATGGAGCCTTAAAACCCAAAATGGTTTCCTCCAGAAAGCTTTTAGAAGGAAAGAATAAATAGGATTGGATCTAGGAGATGGAAAATTTCATCAAGTCACGATGTCTAAATGAAGGAAGGAAGTGCATAGTCAGAATAAACTAGCTATCAAGTGAGGTTTTCAAGAGACAAACAGCTGAAACCAAATTCTAAAAGCTGTAGTTTTTAGACTATACATTAATTGACTCAGATAACGAGTTGCTGCATATGTTTACAGATGACTCCATGTTGAATGACTGTAGCATTGCTGGCACCGGGGTCTTTTGTAGACTCTTTCTTGTTCTACACTCCAGTCAGAAGATATAAAACAGCCTTTGATGCAAATATCTCAGGTATTTAATACGCTTTGTCCCAGCTGCAATGCCAATGTGAAAATTTCCCAAAGGCTGTCATACTATCAGATTCTTGAGCTGCCTTCCTGGTAATTTCTTCATACGAAGCTTTTGCGTCAGGTGATATTTTAAACATTCGTCTGATGATTTAATTGAAAATCACAAAAGAGGTTACATTGCAGTGGGTACCAGTACACTGTGGACTCCAAAGAAATGAAACAGATTTCCTGGAAAAGAAAGCAACCAAAATTGCACAAATAACACATAAACCAATTCCTAACTATTCCGCTAAACGGTTAATTAAAATTTATTTAGAGAGGACTATTGGAAAAACTTAAAATATGCAAACAAATATAAGAAAATTAATCAAGGAAATCATAAATATTCCATCTTAGCCAAAGGACAGATTTATTGCCAATTTGCTCACCATTAGTCCCACGATTGTCCCTCCAAACATCTATATCAGATTGAAGTATTATGAGGTCTTCTTTGTAAACAGTGTTACGTCAGAAAGGAAATGGACACGAACCATTTCAGTTCCTGTCCTGTGGGGAACTCTAGACACTTGTGAGAGAGATACTAGAGAGCTCGGCATAGAATAAATTATTTATAGACTTACTGTAGTTCCATTTTCTCGCTTGTTGTTATTTTCTTCTGTTCTTTGTTCTAGTTTAAATACTTGTATTTTTGACTATATTTGTCTTCTAATATGCCATAAGAAATTAAAGCAAAACATAATTATTTTATGTAAATACATTCTTTGAATTCTAATAAAAATTATATTCTTGTATTTAAATTTCTACCCGAAAGGATATATGCACACAAACTTTGAATAAAATTAATTTCTTTTGTTTCAAATGTAGTGCTTAAGACCATGAATAACAGATAAACACAGCAGGTTTTTAGAATATCGCGTTTCCCGCCAATGATATATAAATTATTCCAGAAACAAATCATTATTTATCGAGAAACATCCATAAAATCCATGTTGAACATATTATTTATTTGATAGCAACAACTTACGGTTTGATACACACCTTGGCTCAGAAAGCTGACAGCTTTCAGCGTAGAAATCCTCCAGAAGAATTATTCCGGTTGTTTATTCAAATATGTGACCTGTTCAAAAATACATTACCCGGAAAAGAGATTCCATTTTTCTATTTACTCTGCGCTAAGAATGCTGGGAAGAGTATTTCAAGCCTTTGCCAAATTCCGCTGTAAAGAATTACCGAAAAACGTGAAAGGATCAACAGATGCTGATGATGTATAGTGAGTTTATGTTTCTTCAGAGAAATAGCCAACGCATAGCGCGTCGCAGTTAAGGAAATATTTTTCATTTGAAACTGGTTGCTGGAATGCAGAAAAAGTGCGATACATTACACGTTTATGTAGTTTCTGAATGAACAGATCATTATTTTTATCATTTTAAGAAAAAAACCGAATTGTAATGTAGGAAGTAAATTACATTTGCTTCACTTCGTTGTAAAAATTAACGAGAAAAGTGTTTACAATAAAGAAAAATTATTAATAATGATGATGAGTTAAGAGAAAAGAGTTAGATAAGAAAATAAACGGGGAGAAGTATTTGCAGAAAGATCAATAAAATAACTAGAGGAGAGAATTTAAATTATAACACGTTCTAATAACGTTAGGATTAATGAAAATGTGTTTGTTTTTATTCAGAATAATTAAATACAAAAAAAATGAGACAATTTTAGACAGATAACTGTTCTAAATTTTTTGGTTTTAAAAAGAGCTTTTAAAAAAAATTAAAAACTTTGTTGTTGATTTATAATGCACGGTATAAGTTAATTACAACTCTTCAATCAACTTTTGAAAAATAATGAAATGCAAGTAAAAATGCTTTACAAGACCACAAAAACAAATTTTTTCTCTATATTTAATTATGTGTTGAATGAATAGTATTCATAAATAGTGCAATCATTCTCTTTTGTATATCACCTATAATTTGGAAGGTAAAATATATAACGTAGTGATATATTTTTAATGCAACAATCAAGCATTGGAATTGAGTCTTTCCTGTTTTAAATCCATTTTATGGTTCCTGAAAATGAAATTGGATAAGTCCCAAGCAGATCCAAAATTTTTAATGATTAATTAAAAGCATTTATACATTTTTAACCATACAACATTTCTTTCCCAGGAAAATAACCTATTGTGATAAAAATTAGTGCAAAACAAGGACTTAAAGATAGATATAAATATTTTAGGTTTTGATAATTGCATGCATACAAAATTGTACAGGAAAATTAATCAGCCTAATAAATAAAAATGCCATCCTCTTCTTTTAGTATTGCATAAAAATATATAACAATTCATTTCACTCTATCCCTGAAATAGTTATGCTTTTGTTATTGCATAAAAAAAAGAGAAAAAAAACACCTACTTGAAGTTTTTGATTATTAAATCATTTAAAAATACGTCTGATGCTCTTGAGCAAATAAAAATTCTCTCAACTGATAAGTTAATTGAATAATAAATGTAAAATAAGTATCTAAAACAGCCGTATCTAAACAAAATTAAATTAAACGTGATAATAATAAAAATAGAGATAGTTCATACGATAATTAGGATATATATATATACAAGGTGATTATACTTAAAATTTCACTTTTAAAATGCTGCAAGCAAAAAAAAAGAACCACTGGTCAGAATGACTTAATTTGAACTGAATACTTGAAAAGAGGTGAACGAGTGAGTGAATATTAACGTCCCACTGTTCAGTTGGGAACGGTCCGCGTAATTTTGAACCATAGTCAAGTGACGCGGACGACACCTGAGATGACACCCCCTCTCCTAACTACCACACCACACCACGGGAGGACGTTTGAGCTCTCGACAGATTTAACGTACATCACGCCCCTACACAGTGGGTCTTCAGTGGTACTGGGATCGAACTCATGACATGCTAGCCACGATATGGCACGAGGAAAAATGTATCAATCAATAGCGCTATTAGTGGCATAGCGAAATTGAATTTGGCTACAAGTTGCGTTTTGGAGCTAATTACGACTGCTAGAAACATGTGAGTGAGTTGCCCAATAAACCAAAGTTTACGGTTCAATAAGCATAGTTGTTTCATTTTTTTAAAAAAAAATTGATGGAAAAAATTACTTGCAAGTCATTTAACGGTTGATGCAGTGTTTGTAAAAATCTCATCCACCACAGCAAGATCACACCACACTGGATGTAAAAAATAGGATTTTGACCTTAGGCCAAAAACCTAGTAAAAAGCCAACAATGTAAACACAATTAATTTTTTGTTATGCATACCATTTCCGTCTTTTTCAAGTATATTCAGTTCAAATTTAAAGTAATTCTGAGTAGTGATTATTTTTTACAGCATTTTTAAAGGGGAACATTAATTATAATCACCCTGCGTGTATAAAGCTCTCTCCTTATTCATTTAAACTCATTGAAAAATGAAAAACAAAGATGTCCTACATTCTATCCATCATTAACATGGCGATTACGAATGCAATGATGGAATATCCAATTAATGAAAACAAATTACAGTTCGCTGAGAGATTAATGTTTAACGAAGATCATTTAGAAAATTTTACTCCATATGAAATTAGTTGACATGTCATCAATTTATGTATTAATCCATAACGCTAAAGACAGCAATTAATCTGTTTGACAAATCGTTATACATACAAATGCATCACGAGGATCATCAGTAGATCGAGTTAATAACCGATTTAGATACATTCCGTATAAGTTTAAACGTTAATGAACTTTTTAAATAAATGATCACATCTTTAATGTGATTATTATGTGATTCACATTGTGATTAATTAATAATATAACTTAAGGTTTAATTTTGGATAAAATTTTTACTTTAAAAGCAATACTTATCTAAAAGTCCTACAAAGTTCAAAAAAATGTTCACATAAATAAAACATTTCAAACCTGTAAGTGACTTACTAATTATTAGTGTTAGTTGTAAGTAAAACACGAGTACATTGATTATATTAGAATACTGTATGCAAGAGTAAAAGTGAGGAAAATAAATTCTTTGATTTTTACGAATTGCAAAATGAATGAAATTCTCCTCTTCAAATATACAAATTACGATGTCACTTTGTTTTAGTAAGCAAATAATTAAGTGAGTTTTTAAGAATGTTTTAAGTTTTTAAAGGTGTGTAAAACAACACATATCCTATTTATTTTTATTTCTATTGTTTTAAAATTTTAAGAAAACATTTTCAGGAAATGCAAAAGAAAGTTTCATAGCATTTATTTAGAGGAACTATTTGATTAAATGTAAAATATCACGATGAAGTTAATTTGACTAAAAGGAAGAAAAATAATTTAAGAATCCAAGAATTTGTTCAAATACATTATTTAAATATTTAAATAGATTTAAAAACAAATATCATGTTCTAGATATACCTACCGTTGAATAACAAAATCTTTGATAAAATTTTAGAATCTAAAATAGAATTTTAACGGTAATAAATGTTAAATTAATATAAAAAATTTGCAATATTTCCCAAAAATTAAAAAAAAATTATTTTTGAAATATTCAAAACATTGATCTTCTGAACCATAAGAAGAAAAGAAACAATATGGTATTAATGAGGTATTAGATTTGATTACTTAGAAAGCTAAATATATTACGGTCATAAAAAGAAAAGACTGATTATAAATAATTAAATGTCATATTCTACATATATAACAGAAATTTTAGAAACAACTTCAACTTCTTCAGAATTTTACTTATTTTACATTTGAAAGAATTCCGAAAAAATTATACAGGATGTTGCTAAATTTGACGGGCAAATTCAGACGGATGAAAGTAAACAGCATGGAGGACACAAAAATTCGACACAGAACATGGGGTTGCAAACCCAGTTTAGTCAGTGAAAATCTTAATAATAGTAGCCGTTGGGAGGACAATGAACCAGTCAAGGAGAGTGCACAAACGTTTGCAGGGATTTGGAGTACCATGGTAAGGTTGAAAAAACCCTCTCGTATGCAAGTTTTCCACTTGTCTACGGAGAATAAAAGCGGAAGTACCAGCCACTATGCACCAGAACGTGTGGTTCATGCACAGCTTCATACTATATGTCCCAGAAGGTGCATTGGACCAGATGGACTTATTGATTGACCTCCACGCTCTCCGAACCTTAATATGTTGGATTTCTTCTTCTAGGCTACTTGAAACCCCTTGTGTATGAGACACCCGTGGCGACAAAGAAAAATCTCTTTGATTGGATTATTGTCGCTTTAGCTGACATCGCCAGAACGCCAGATTTGCTTGTACGCGGATGACGATCCTTCGTCTGATGGTGTCGGTTATGTTATGACATATGCGGCCGAGATTCCAAACGATTCGCGTGACAATCACTTGTTGTTGCGTTTCTGACGTCAAGCTGTCATGTATTGTTCCTATAGCTTACATGCTTTTACGTTCAATAATTGTATTCCTTGCTTCTTATTGACCCTTTCATTCTACTCGATATCACATACTTCATAACTGTCTTTGCACATTGCTCCGAATAAACGTGGTTTGTGAACCCATGTTCAGGTGGATCATAGCAGAGTACACTTCTTGGCGGCAAATCATTTGGCACCAAAAAATTTGGCGATAAAGTTTACAATATGGTAACCTTTCAAAATTTAGGAAATAGTAACCCTACTCGGACCGATTTTTTGGACAACGGTCATTTTTTTCTGAAGGTTAACTTGAAGACACGTGTGGTGGTATCAAAGTAAGCCAGTTACAGCCTCCGGACAGGAGTGATCACTTTTGTCTAGTGGTATGTTACGCGCTTATGAATCGGAAGGTACCGAGTTCAAACCTCCGATATTGGTGACCTTTGTCTGAAAAGAAAAACGCAAACCTTCTGATGTGTCATGGCGCCATCTACCCGCAAGAAGAGCAAGCAAAGTCGTCGGACTCATTTGATGCAATAGTAACAACTCCCACGCTCGCCATAACAGAATATCTCGTTCATTCGTCTATCCACCGACCCACTGGTGGGGGAGTACTGTGGCGGTATCAAAGTAAGCCAGTAACAGCCTCCGGACAGGAGTGATCACTTTTGTCTAGTGGTAGGTTATGCGTTTACGAATCGGAAGGTACCGAGTTCAAACCTCCGATACGCGTAAGATTTTTCAAGAAAGCTGAAATTGAAGGAATGAGTATTTTTTTTCTTTTTTTTAAATGAAACAACTGCTGAAAGAATATTTGTTAGAGAGAAAGGTAGATGCGTTGATAAATTCAATTTGGACGATGTTTTTTCTCACTATTGCATCTTAGAAGCAACAGTTTTTCTTTTTTATTCTTGAAGCCATTATGGATACGTTTTCTTTTTTGAAGCTCGACGAATGGATATTTTTCCTTTTGAACGAACGATGTAAGAAAGAAATGCCTGCTTTGTGAATGAGAGAACGATTGAAAGTATTTCGGTAGGTATGGATGTCCGAAATAGGAAAATGATTTGTTTTTGAGAGAAATGGAGATCGTTAGTTCATCAGCCTAAGGCATTCATATTGGATTTCTTTTCCCACTGTAGAGTTTTAGAAGCGACGCTTTTTCAGTTTTTCCTGTTGAAGCTGTTCTAGAAACCACGTTTTCTTCGTAAAAACATGACGGATGGATTTTTTTCTGATTAAAAGGCAAGAAAGTAATGATCATTTTTTATGTGAATGAAGGATTTGCATCTAATTACTTATTTTTGATTTTATGTATCCCATGTTGTCCGTTTTAGAAACCACGTTTTTTCGATGTTTTTCGTCTCTTGACGCCTTTTTGAAAATCACGTTTTCCCCTCACGTTTACGTCTCTGACGCCATTTTGAAAAAGGCGGTTTTTTAATTGACGCCATTTGGTGAAAAGCTTTTGTTGTCAAATACAGCAGTGTACTGTGCTAGGATTTTACCCCATGTTCTTTGTTAATTTTTCATCTTCATGCTGCATATAATTATCCCTCTGACTTTGTCGGTCTAATTGGGTACCTGTATAATTATGAAGCACTGGATGCAAATATGTATAGAAATATAAGAACACGCGTATTAACACTAGAAAGACAGACTTTGAATATACCTATATTGCCCAAAAGTAGTTAAAAATCACTGCATTGTGAAAGAATAACTAATGTGTAAAGAATATTATCTTAAATTAGTTTTTAATATTTTATATTATTAATTACAGTTATAAAACAGGTTATTAGTAAATACTAGTTAGTAAATATTAAGAATAAAAAAATTTACTTCACTTGTAAAAAAAAAAAATTATGCATCATAATTTGCACATTTTATGCAAATAAAAGTGGAAATCCTTTCATGTGTACATCCACCGCAAACACACTTTCAACACTTTTTTCATAAATTTAGGGCACAAATGATATAAGATGTAAAAAACATGTTAGAACAAACATCACTCCATAAATATACGAATAACAAGTACTACTTTCGTTTATTAAACAATGGTCCCATTTACATAATGAAGTTTGTGATGAAAAGAAGTAAGAGGGATAGGGCAGTAAGGTATGCAGAAGGAGACGAAGTTGTAATGCTAGCTTCAAAATAACTTCCACCTAACCTAACCACGTAGCCGAACTGGTCATATAAGAAATTTACTCAATTTAATAAGAAATCAATGGATTATTTTAAGTTCACCAAGCAGTCAAAATGACTGCTTTGGGGCAATAAAAGTATAACTAATATATAAACCGCGAAATAAAAGAGGAAAAATGCAACTACATTTATAGAAAAACGTTATATGTTGTAGAAAAAAACACATAATTTTAAAGAATTGCATATTATTATTTACATAATTATTTCTAATTAAAACTAAAAAGCAGTCAAAATGACTTCCTTGGGCAATCTAGTGTTAAAACAGGTTTTAGAAAAATTTAAAAAGATTGATTATAATTTAACAAAGAGGGATTAAAAAGTATAAAATTCTCTTGTATCCTGATCAATTTAATCAATCCACAATCATTTCATAATTATCTAATTTTATTGTTATTTACCATGGAATAACAACAAACTCTTTTATCAATATTACACTATATAAGAAACTGGATCTATAGTAACAATGCAAACACAATAAAAGAAAATTTAATTACTCACCATTAGACCGGAGGGTGACCTTTGTCTATTTCGGTTCTTTAGTAGCTTTTTTCTCCAGCCTTCTTTGTAATCATTCCCAAGGTGCAGAATCCCGGATGTAGTAAGATTAAAGTGTATTGGTCATTTAAGAGGATGTGGTCAATTCCTTTGGTAACCCTCCGGGATAGTATAAAGTGGATTTCTTTGAAGGATGGATATAAGATGCATTTGTAAGAACGTAATCCTTTTACATCTCAAGAGAGTATTTCGATAGAAAAGTTATTAAGAGAGTTTTTGTATTACTTTATGTAACAAATACATAAAATCTTAGTGAGGAATAAAAATTGAGAAAATTTTTTAGCACACAATATACACGATTCTTGCTCTGATTATTAAAATTCTTTACAAAATAACCGTTTATAACAATGTAATTCTTGCATCACGTGATAGAGAAGTTTTAGCTATTTTTATTATTTCTTTTGTGTGAATAGTTCGACATAGTATATAATGAACGTAATCCTCCTGAAGCAAGATCAGTAAAGCGACGGTACGAAATGCTTAGCCCGGCATCACTTGCACTAAAAAAAGCGAGCGAAAGTTCTCGCGTGGGGTATGTCGCACCCAAGGGTGTTTATATACTACTTTTACCGTAAAATTTGTATACAAAGGTTAAAAAGGAATAAAAAGTAGGAAATACAATATGTTTACTACATTTTTCCAACATAAATTTAGTTTTAACTTCTTTTTATAAGGGCATTCAGTGCATTGTTTATATCTCGTCGTGAGTGAGTGCGACGTTTTCACTGAATCTTAATTTTTTTAAAAACTAAACGTATATAGAAGTAAGATTCTCTATTCTTTAAATTCAAAAATTTTGGAATTTTTTTTTATTTGCTCTTATTGTTCCAGCAATAGTCTTTTTTTCAAAAGTTCATCTGGAAGTGGATAAGATGTGTACCAGTTGTCTCCTTTAAAACTACGCTCTTCCGAAATGTTTTTGTGTCTCTACATATAAAACATTTATTATTAGCAGTATTCTAAATCTGGATCAATTTCAGTTGAGGAATCATACTTGCTATTATACTCTTCATAATTCAATGCATCCTAATCCCCGCAAAGAGACTTTTTCATCCGAAAATACTGCTGTACTATATTTATTTAATACTGTATCTATTAAATTACTTAAATATCACATTTTTCATCATAATTATAATAATATGCCATAGCATAAGGAAGATTTAAAACGTTCTCATATATTCAGAACTGTAACGGTGATTCACGCGCAAGGTATGACGTACCCGAAGAGGCGATATCCAAAAATATATATTTAGAATTCGCTTACAAGCTAAGGCCCGATTAAAGGATAGGACCTTAAAGTCAGCTACAGGAGAAACTATCCATTTTCCAAACAAAGTTTAGAAGGAACGTGGAAAAAAGTTAGACGTTGGGTATGACACACCTTGCACGAGAAGTGCCGGGTTAAGGAAACAGGCGGTGAACAGAAGGCATGTTATAGAACACTTGGAGGGGAAACTGGAATACAACCTATATATAAACATTCTCCAAGCTACCAAGGGGCACACGCTGCAATTTACTTTACTGAGGTAAATGGTGTTATAAAAAACCTTAACAGTACTTACAGTGCATATGAACAAACATATGTCTAATTATAATAGTTTAAACGCGAAAATATTTATATTTAAGGGATGACTTTTAGTTCACCCTGTAATAATACAACAGCCGAGCTAATGAAATATATTTTCGTTTTTAGTACTGCAACATTTAATGTTTCTTTGCTTAATGTATCTTATTTATCAAAAATATTCTTTAGTTTTAATTATTTTTAATCATTAAAAATTTGAAATCCTAAGCATTACGTTATTTTTTAAGGCACATAAAAATTTAAAATACAACTCAGCAATCAAGAAAAACATTTTTTAAACTTCATTAAAAACTCTTATTTTTTACAAATGTTAAATATTTTAAACAGTATTTCTTAAGAATTTCCAGTCTTTTTTTTTCATTTGGAAAAGAATCGAATGGATTTTATTTCAGGGAATAATTAAAGGCACAAAGAACATAACTTACGAAAATTGGCACAAAAAAAATAATAAATAAGCCATCACTGAAAAATGATTATAAATTAGCAAGATAAACATTTTCTTACAAAAGATTCAGCTCACGGAAAATGATGAAAGAAAATATTGTAAAAAAATTTTTTTGAAGAATATATTAAAAATTTATTTTTCTTACCTCGCATTAATAGGATGCTTAACTCGTAAATTTTAAGCCCTGTGGCGACTGGTATATTCTGCAGGACAGCGCACCAGCACATAGATCCCAATAAGTAAAATAGTTCCTAGCCAAACCTCGCACTAACGTGCTTCCTCATCCCCCTCCCCTCCTATTCACCAATTTTAGCCTTATGGGCTTACTCACCTGACCGACTTTTACCTGTTCCCATCAATGAAAAAATTGCGTTATTTTGTGTTATCAGATGACGTGAAAGTAGCATCGCTGGAAGCCTTACTGGAGGTTGCTGAAAATGACTTCCAGCTACGCTTCCAGAAGTTATACGAACGCTAGCAGAAGTGTATTGTTGCCCAAGGGGACAGCTTTGAAGGTGGATGTGCTTTAGTGCTGTAAACTATCCAGGGTAAGGTTTTCTACACCTTGTCTCCGAACTTTTGGATCATGTTACGTCACTGCTTCTCAAAGTTTCAATATTCGCGACCTAATATTCAATCATAATGTTCGTCACGCCCCCCTCATACAATAACAATTATTCAATTCAATTATACTATACTTTGACGCAAAAACTATGATACAACTTAATCTCTTAAGTATCACCAGCTTATATAAACGTCTCGCTCAGCCAAAGCGTTAATTTCTCCAAACGTATATATGCGTCTTTAAGAAGTACGATCTTTTCTGTGCACTACTATCCATATACTTATTCCGAAGGTTTTTGAATGCAATGAAAGGACCTTGACAATGTCTGCGAAGGATTTACTGATTTCAGATTATTTGCTCCTTTATCCTCCCCCCAATACATCACATGCGCGTGCCCACGTGGAAAACGGTGGGCATTGGGATGCGAAACGCGTAACTTTTAATCAACGGTCAAGGTATAATTATAAACCATAAAAATTAAGTGTTATAATTTGTGTATATAATTTTACATATAACAATTCCATGGGGGCACTGGTAATTATTAAACTTGTTCTTAAATTGATATCTTTAAATTAGTTATGAAATACATTGTGTAGCACTGATGCATTTATAAGTGTAATATATCAGTGTAAATGTGTATTTTATTTTTTTATTCTGGAATGTATTTTGTTTGTTTACTTTCAGCAAAAAATATTTTAAATAATATTTTGTTTTCAACTTTTCAATATGCTTGCACCCCCTCGCAGAGATATCCCGCCCCCCAAAGGAGTGCGCCCCACAGTTTGAGAAACGCTGTGCTACGTATTAACGTTGCACTATAAAGCTGCATTATGGCAATTGGTGACGGACCCCGGAATTTCGAGCCATGGTCAAGTGGATGAGGATGACATCTGAGCTGGCACTCGCTCTCCTAACTTCTACACTACACAAACAGAAGGACGTTTTAGTCTCGACTGATTAAACATGTAGTGGGCCACCCTGAACGGCGTGTTTTCATCTGCTCACTGAGCACAAATTCATGACACAACAGTCCCGAGTCCGTGACCTTGACCATTAGGCTACTATGAAAACCTGGCGGGACCACTAAACAATCAGTAAATGTAAAATTGCAAAATTAAATATTGAAATAGTACCCAAGAACAGAAGCAAGTTATCTTCATTGAAAATTTTCTACGTGAAATACAGAAGTATTATTTTAAATGAAATTTCAAGAAAAAGAATTGTCTTAATGATTTGAATTTTTTCAGTTATCCATGATTGTTTGTAAATATTTTAAAATAACATTACTGAAAAATAATTGTAATTGGAAATGAATCAATCGCAAGAAAATAATGATGATCACTCCAGTGATATCTGCTTGTGGCTAAATTTTTGATTACCCATAAGTGAGATTGAACATCGAGTACACAATATCATTTGATGTCTCTGAGACTTTATGACTTCTTTTCTCATTAGTTGATTGATTCTGTAGAGTAATTTAGACTTTCCCATTACCTCAAGCAAGTGCTCATTTTTAGCTTTGTTTCTTTTCCTTGTTGTTTCCTTTCCTTGTTTACCTTTGGCAGTGTTTGTAACAAGAGAAATTAACTTTCACTTTTGTGAGAAAAAAGATTTTCCACTAATACGGCAGGCTCTAATTGACGTAATTAAGGAAAAAATTGTACCTTTAGAGATATAAGCTGTTTCTTTCAAATTAAAGCATTCATTAAAAAAAATTTCAAGTAAAGAACAGGCACGAAATAATACGTCAAATCAAATTAAACACGAAACATTTAATTTAAGAATATACGCTTATATATTTTATTCCTAGCAAATAAGTTAATTCTAAAATAAATGAGCATTTAAAGGTATCTGGCCACCCTAAAATTGTGAATTTTCCAAAAAGACAACTTTATTTTATTTTATAGACCAGCTTAATATATATCCTTCGTAATATTGTATTATTACACTTTTCTCTTGATTTAGAAAAGGCGTGAATTAAATCTGCAAAAAAAGTATATTTATCATTTACGCCCCCCTCCCCTTGTAATCAATTCCATTTAACTCCATAATTTTTAGCGAGTTTCTACGCATTAAAAGTAACATGCTTCCCAAATTCCAAGTATGTAAATTTTATTCTCCAGGAAATGGAACTTTTTCGTTATTGATAACGCCCCCGTAAATCCCTGCAAATTTTCTTAAAAGTCGATTTCCGCAAAACACATTCAAAGCGGATTTCTACTCAAAAGAAGAAAAAAATTTGCCAAATTACAAATGTGTAGGTCTAGCATGTCAAAAACGGGAACATTTTTAAAACTCCCCCTCAGCCCCTTTTAGGAGTTAATTTTTACACAACCCATTATTAGCTAAATTTTCTGATTGAAAGGAATATTCCTACCAAATTTGAAGACTGTTGACCTAATACTTCCGGAGATCTCCTGATTGAATCACTTGTTTCCCTATAGAGAGAGAGAGATTTTAAATGTTGTAAACATTCAACAATATCAGAAAAATTATTTAATTCTTATCAGAATTTTTTTTGAGATTATAACTTTTTGATATATTATATATATTTTGCTTTATTTAGTGCATGTATATTTAGTATATTTTATTTGAAATATAATTCTTTTGCATTGGCATATAACATTACATCAAATGTATTTAACAAAAATAAAATTACTTTAAAGAAATAATTTACGTTAAGCAAAATGTTAAATACATTTAATAAATTGCACTATATATTCCGCATTAAATTATTGAACTATATTTTACTAAACAAAAAAATATTTACTTATTTCCTATTTCCTGCCACTTAAAATTCTTTGCTAAGACTTGAGACATACCACTTTAGACAGTTCTAACAACACATTTTTTATCGCCCTTAACACACTTAAAATATATTTTTATTTCCAATAAGAAATGTAACACAATTCCCTCTAACCAGAAATCCACTTAATAGATTTTCTCACCAAATCCAAACTGCCCTGTGAGTTGAAGGAGAAAGAATTTAGAAACTTGGGCACCGTTCCATTTTCTGTAAATTCATATTCCCTCCAGATTCTATTCAATAAGCAGCTGTCTAAATTAGAAATATTCCTCGAGGTCCTAAGAAATCCCCAATTCTGAGAATTTCGGATCGATCGGATGTCATTATACCGCTTTAGGCGAATGCTGTCTGGAGGCTCGGACAGAATTATGTACCGGTTGTGGTCCCTGTGGATTCAGAAATGACTTCGTATCTCAATACAAAAGCCATCATTCGTAATATATAGAAGGGTGCCGCAGCATCGATAGAAAAAAGCTGACACTTTAATGCTCTGCTATTGGTTTTTTTGAGATTGCAGTTTATTTTTTGTGGAACCCTTTTATTCTATTTCTTATATATTTGTTCAAATGGATTCCATGTATATATATAATTCACATATTAATGTATACAAAAAGTTAAAAACAAAGAGTTTGCTATTGTATTACTGTGGCTAATATTTCTTACTATCTTGGCTGGTTATACATAGATTTGTAACTATTTGTATATATTATTATGGATTATATAAACATTTATATTTTTGGGGGGGACTCTAGGTAGACTCCTTGTGTGCCACAACACAAGGCTTAAAAACGTAAGTCAGTACTCAACCAATAGTTGTATGAAGTTACAAGAATAGAGCGATACAGGCACAAATGGAAATCAAAAGGGAAAAAAGAAGGGATGCAAATACAATAAATAAAAAACAAAATACAAGATTGCTCACATGCAAAAACATTCAGTAATTAAAATTATATAATGGTGAAGGTTTGAGAACACATGTGTGATCATAATATTTTCAAAATACAAATACATAAAGCATACATACACACAAATACTTATATACATATACACACAAACACACACAAA
>BMAO01037126.1:0-10706 GCA_019973975.1 Trichonephila clavata
CTGTAATCAAATAATAAGTGTATATTTATGTAACTTCATAATGACTATTATGATTTTAATTCTGTATGTAACTTTAAAAATTTGCGTCTGATTCCATTATGCATTAAAATTAATTTTTTGTTAACAGGGTTTAATTTCAAATTAATTTGGTTTGAGTAACAGAATTGATTTGAGATTTATGTAGCATATATATTTTTGATATTTAAGTAAATATTAAAAAATTATGAAGAAACAGTGAATAAAAAAATAATTGTAGATGTCATAGAAACAGTAAAGAAAAATAAATATGAGATCATAAAAACAAATAATGATCAGAGATCGTGAACTCAATTTACCAACATGTTTATTCAGCATTTATTTTACCAAAAGTTATTCCTCATTGGAAAAGTGGTACTTACGTATTGTCGCAATCTATTGGCGACATTATATAAAAACGAAGCCCATGGTTACCAATTCATAGAGTGTGACACATAGAAAATAGTGGTTGCCAACTTGGCGAGTTATAATGCGATTTATTGCGATAATACGTAAATACCGAAAAAATTTTAATACTATAGTTTAGTTTTGATCAATAAACTGAAAAACATCAAAACATTTCATACAATATAATCAAAGATATTTTTTTCCAACTAATTTCATAATAATGCAACTATATTTTCTTTTTTATTATATATTTGTTCGTGAAAGTATTGGAACTATTTGATTTATTTTTCTTGATATAACCATTTATTTATGTGTCAATTACTGATAATTTTTGTAACAACAACACCATTTTGAGAATCGGAAATTCGATGTATTTATTGAGTTGGGATATTTTTAATAGTAGAAATTATGCATGTGTTACTTTTTCACAGGAGCTATAGAGATTCAAATTTCAATTAAATCCAAATAAAATTATGAGTATTTAATTTATTCTAATTGGGAATTCAATACTTAGAATGTCATTAAATAGACAATAAAAATCATGCACTTGTAATTTTAACTTGGATCTTAGACAACTGCTAACTGCTTATTGTACATTATCTGCACACTTTTAGTATCATTTCCATGAAAGTCTAATAATCATGTACTCACAATCAAACACTTTCTCTATCACCATATATATATATATATTTATATATATATTACAAAAATATACAAAAAATAGTTATTATACCTAAGATAACTATAGTATACTGTTATAATACTGTTATAACATGGAAATATATATATACTATTACGAATTTTGCATAAAATAGTGTAAATATTTTGTACTTGGATGTGTAATGCATTTATATTACTTTATGTCAGGCATGCACAACCCGCGGTCCATTTGAAGTTTCTAACTGTCTATATTATTTTAGACATTTTGACTATAGACGGTTGAATCGAAAGAATAGTGTTTTGACCCACCCTCATCTCTCCCCATAGAAATTTTTCCGAAATAATTTTTTTGACTTCCAACAGCAACAAGAAATATACAAATACACAACAAGAAATACACAAATCAACACGATTTGTATATTTCTCACTGGCTTTGAATGAAACGTGACATGTAAATGATGCTACTCAGCTTGCTATTTTTATTAGATGTGACGATAATCAAAGGAATGTTACTGAAGAACTACTCGAGAGATTGAAAGGTACTTCACCCGAAGAGCTATTAAGGAAACTGCCATAAATTGCGCGCAAACTCGTCAGATAAATTTGAAAAATCTTGTAGAGAGAGAGAGGCATTGTAATAGTTGGCAGTTGGAGACCTTTCAATGGTTTGGAAAAAATGTTGGTGCTATTACATTAATTTTTCAATTACATAAAAACTTTGAAAAATAGATTTTGAAATGTTATTTGTCATTGTTTTTTGCACCTGGCGAATGTATGTGTACAAGTGTTAATATGTATCATGTGATGAAAGTTGCTGTCAAGATAATTAATTCAATTAAAAACAATACATTGAAGCATCGTCAATTTCAAGAGTATCTTAGGGAACTAGAATCTGTGAATATTGATATTTTATTTATTACATCAAAACTCGGGGATTAAGTAGCAGAAACTGCTTATTTTTGATTTTGGAAATTAAGAGAAGAGAAATTGAAACTTTCATGAACAATAAAATGATCATAAGTGAACTTTCGGAAGACCAGTGGCTTCTAGATATATGTTTTCTAACAGATATAACAATGAAACTGAATGAGCTGAACCGGAAATTTCAAAGTGAAAATAATTTGATTACCGATTGTTGTCAATATATAAAAGTCTTTTAGCAAAGCTTGAGCTTTATGAAAATCATTTGCGGTCAAACAATTCCATTCATTTACTATTGTTAAATGGCTATAAAAGTAACCATAAAAACTTCAAATACTCTACTGAAATCGGAAAATTATTTGAGGAATTCAGCCCAAGATTCTCCTACATACAAAAGTTTGAGAAAATGTTTATAATATGTTTAGCTCCATTTAATGTGCGGTGGAATCAGCGCCTCCAAATTTACAAACGGAGTTAATAGAATTACAATCAAGCAATCGAGCTAAAAAGTCTGTGTGAAGAGAATAAGATTGAATATTATTAAACATATATTCTTGAAGATAAATTTCCAAATTTAAAATGACTGGCTATTCCCATTATATCAGCATTTGGAACTACTTATCGTTGAGAGTAATTTTTTTCCAAATTAAATCTGGTAAAAGCAAAGTATCGCAGCAGGTTACTCGATGGAAATATGACCAATTAACTACGATGCGCGTTGATTAAATTATCCGTTGGTATTAAAAAAAATCTCAAGTAAAATATAAAAACAACTGTCACAGTAATTGCACGGTAATAAAATATTTTGAATGTTGAACGATAAGAGTAAAATAATTTTATAAATTGGTTTTCTATTATTTTGATATGTGCGGCCCACTCTGTCTAGTAAATTTTTACTTGGGCCAACAACCGATTTGGGTATGGTACCCCTGCTCTGTGTTACATTTTTTTTAAGCTAAAATTGTAATATAATCCCAAGCAACTCCTTCTCTTACGTTATAATGGTGATTCATTGGGAACTTGGCAAAATCTTCACGATAGAGCCAAGTTGGCATCACTTTTGGCGACCAAGTTGGTGACGATGTTAGTGACTTGGCGAAGATGTTGGTGACCAAGTTGGCGACTTGGCAACGATGTTGGAAACCATTTTTGGCAAGTTCAAGTCCCTCTGGATTATACTGGAAATTTGTGGAGAAATCCACTCATTTCAAGACCTATGACGCCAGCGGATATTTCTGGAATGATCCGTGGACCATATAAATAGAGAGATGCTCGCTAAAAGTCAGTTAGCCTTATTACGACCAGCGATTTGTAGTAATTCGTGTAAGTTCCGGAGTTAGTGGGCACCTGTCGAAATTGGGGCTCGCCTCTTCTGGGGCCCGGGTTCGAGACAAGAATTTCTTTTTTTTCCATGTCCATGCATCGCTATCCTCTTCTGAGCTGTGACCTGAATTTCAAGTCTCTAGATTATCGCGAAGTTAGGTTAAAATCAATTACAAAATTCCACCCGGACAGACAAGAAAACGAGTTAAAAAACATGGTAAGAACACACATTGAAATTTAAAACAGATAGTAATACTTAAATAAGATATCAGAATTTAAAACCTTGAAAAATATGGATGCTGCACTTTTTAAACATTTCTGACTCTTATATATAAATTAATTTATATTAAAGTGGAGTTAAACACATTTTCTTTCTAGCCAACCTTCCCCTTTTCTTTCTATAATACTGAACGAAATCCTATTGAAACTAAAGATAGAATTACTAAATCCATAACAAGAAAAATAAAAATAACCCCCAAATTTCATTTATAAATACGTAGCTCTCCGCTGAATCTGTATACAATAAACAAATTATTACCAGAGATTCTGTGGACCCAAATACAAATTCAAAACAATTGGCTGAATTGTAGCAATCAGCAAAAATAATAAAATTAATAGTACTAAAATAATTTTATAGCATAGGTATAGATATAAATGCTGCAGTTACTTGAGAGACTCTAGGAATATATTTGTATTTGTTTATAAGTTATTACCATGGGTAAAATAGAATTAAAGAAGTAAGCAATTTATTTATAATTTGAATATGTAGGTAACTATAAGTATATTTTAGGAAAAATGATAGAATCGATAATAAAAAATAATTAATTTTCAAAAGAATTTATTCCTTACTATTTATAATTTCTTTATACAAACCACTATTAATAAAATTATTTGTTCATTTTTAAATTAAAAAGTATTTAATGAAATGTTTATAATTTTTATTTTTTCTGATACACCTACTGCCAAAATCACATTGTACTTGGAACTCCTAGTTATTTGGAAACACACATGAACCTACACACACACGCGCGCATACATTAGGAGTTCCAAGCACAATGTGCTTTTGTTCGTAGTGTATTTCAAAAACTACATGAAAAACCTTTTCAAGAAATCTCGCATATTCCAAATTTGCTTTCATAAGGAAACACTATATGGTTATTATGTACTTCGTAGACATGTATAAATACTCACGGGTTTTCTTTTAAGGCCTTCAACGATGTTTCAAATTCAATATCTGCAAACGGCAAATCTTTCATTAAATTTAATTCAAAAATGTAGTCACTCCAAATCTAAATTAACCTATTTAACTGTATGAGAACAGAATAAAAACATTCACGTTTGCCAATTCACATTGTTATTTTGATTATACTTATTGTGTTCTGATTATATTCTACACTAAAAAAAAATTAACTTTATGTGGAATGCATTCACACTTTACTTAAACAATATATTACATTGTGTACAAAATGTATCTTTTCCCACCGACTTGAAAATAATGGAATATTTAGTATTCACTATGCACAACTTTTTTATTGGCAAAATAGAAATTGTATTGCGATGAAGCAAGCTATTATAAATAACTATTAATTGAAAAAGCATTTTGTAATAAACCTATCTGTTGATTAAATTGAATGAAAACTGATGCAAAAATGTACTTCAGTGTTCCCTTTATAAACTTGCTATTATTAGAATGTTGTACAGAAATGAAACAAATGAAGAAAAATCTGTAGCACAAAGAATGCTGAAACAAGATCCATCTGAATAAATAGATTGTAAAAACAAAATGTGCTTCATTGAATTAAAAGGCTATACGTCTTTACACGTAACAATGAAATAATTATTTCCAATGTGTTGAAAATGTAATTATCTTTCAATTGTAACAAAAAAGTAGTTCCTGTTTATTTTCACATTTAATCCAGAAACATGTGAGTCATTATTGTCCGAAGTGTTATAGTATTCCAACAAATGTATTCATTAGTTTTCGAAAATGAATTCATAAATAAAAAAAAGTTGTTTAATATACAGTGGTTATTGTTTCTGAAAATATTGTCCGTTTTTTGATAATACTGTAGATATGTAGGGAATGTACATTAAAATAATATTCAAAGAAAAGTTTAATCCTGCAACAATATTCAAAAGCAAAACAAACAAGTAATATAAATGAAAATTTTTTAAAGTCAATTCCTGCTGAGGTTATATATATAAATATATGTACATACTTTTCGAATTAATTGACACACGTATTCTTTTCTTCTTTGAATTGGTATGTGATTATCAGTGACCTCCCAAACCCCATCAAATTGGTTATATTTGCCTAGAGAGAATGTGATTGATCGATCTTGTCTTAATTTATACTCGTTTGATTAGTTTTGGTGTATCAATTGTCCAGTTGTGATCCTTTTAGTGCTCCAGCTGGTGGTTAAAATTTTGAGTTCCTTGTAACACGTATTACTTTTACTTGTTCTGAAATGGAGTTTACTCTAAGGAAGCATTCTATAATAATCACTCTTAAGGAACACCCTTCTATGATTGTGAGAGATAAAGCTATGGTAGCTGGTGTGAGGAACTCAAGTGTTTCTAGGATTTTAAGAACATTCAAGATTCCAGAACATCATCTCCAAAAAGAAAATGTGTGGGAACAAACGTAAAACTACTCCAAGAACTGATAAAATTCTAATAAGAAATAGCAAAATAAGCCCAAGAAAATATAAGTAAAGACATTCAAAGGGAGGGTTTATTGGATTATGGTGTTGAAGTGAGCCCTTCAAATATACAGAAAAGACTTCTGGAAGTTAGCCATAAGGCAAAGAACGAGGGAAAAATTATTTATAGTTTGGAAAAAGTTGAAAACAGTTTAGCATATATATATATATATATACAGGGTGTCCCAAAAAAGTATACACATTTTAGCAGCTGATAGACTTTGAGAACATTAGAGAGGACTTTGAACCGGAAGAGTTTTATTTCCAGCAAGATGGGGACCTCCACACTACCATCGTGATGTTAGATCCTTTCTTGATGGGATCTTGCCAAACAGGTGGATTGGACGGAGATGTTTTGTTGAATAAAAGTATCAGTTGTTTAGTTGTTCAATTGAGGGCAGTATCAGTTGTATCAGTATCAAAAAGTATCAGTTGTTCAATTGAGGGCAACCATTGAACATGAATGTACGAATATCCCAAGGGAATTGTTTCATCATGTGTGCTATTTCATCGCTTCACTTTGTCAGTAGTGTCTGGAGCAGAATGGACATCAGTTTGAGAACATGCGATAACAAGACAATAGAATGATATTTGTAGAATCTTTTACATGTTGAAAATTATTCGAATTATAATAAACCCCAAATTTACAATTATTTAAAGTGTGTATACATTTTTGGGACACCCTGTATATATATATTGGCCAAAAAAAACTCATCCTGAACTGTTAACGACTAGATGAATGTAGTTTTCAGTGACGAAAAACATTTATTTGTGTAGGGATGTAAATTAGGTGTAGTTAGACGAAATGAAGATGTATGCTACCAGATCATACCTAACAGATTGTAAAACACCCTTCTAAATAAAATTTTGGAGTTTTTTCACAACAAATGGCACTAGAAGCTTATTTCCTCTTAAAGCCATGATGAAAATTCTGTCAAATACATATAAATATTACGCAGTAGAATTACTGCATTCATGGAAACATTTGTTGGAACATTTCAACATGACTTGGCTTCTTGTCACAATTCGAAATTGATCCAGACTTTTAGACGAGAAAATAAAATAAAAGTGCTTAATTGGCTTGGTAATTCACCTGACATAAATCCTATTGAGATTTTATGGCATATCCTCATGAATCATTTAGCTAAGATGAGTTACACGACAACAAAAGTAAAAAGTGCTATGGAAATGTGATTCCACAATGATGTTAGGAACATGTGCGCTAAACTAGTGAAGTCAATACCCAAACGAGTGGAAGAGGTCATTCCTGCTACAAGAGGATATATTTCGTACTAATATAAAGGCTTTTCTGTCTACTTAAGGAATGTAAAGATTAAACGCTAATGTTTTAGAAAAAATCATTTTCTTACCATTTGTCTCATTTAATTCGAACAGTATAGTATATATACCAGCTGGTTGTAGTTATAATTAAACTTCCCCTATAAACGATAGCCTACAGCGCAAACGGGTGAACGGAATACAAAGAAATTTTGTTTATACACGGGATGTGCTCACGGAATTTCGAAAAAGAAATTTAGTTCCAAAATGTCCCCAGAGGGTGCCCTTTCAGGAAAAACATGAAAATTAACACAATAAACTACCAAACGGAATACAGAAGCAATATTAAAAATCCAGAATATGAAATATGAGTAATAAATGCAAACCGGGAAAAAGCTGTCAGTTATAGGAGAAAAATGTCGAGATTTGCATGTTTGGGAAGAAGAGGAAGTTTTATGTAAAACACATAGTTTAGGGTATAAAACGTTTGCTGACATTGTCATGTTTAATTCGATGTTTCCAGCTGTACTAATGACGATTTTTTAGGTTGAACGTACATTATTGGTAAAGCTGTTTTACGAAAACAAGTGAAATGCTTCTGCTGTAGTTTTGGAATCCATGGGTCCATGAAAGTGCTGTTGCTCCAACACTTCATAGAGGAACGTCTTATCACTCACTACTTTCCCAATCCATGGCCACCACGTTCGCCGAATCAAACTCCGTGAAATTTCTGTTTATAGGTCTATTTAAAAAGTCTTATGTATCTTGGAAGTGTTGCGACATTGAATGACTACGCTTCAAGTGTGAAGCCTCGCAACTTATCAGATACGATATGCTGTTGAGCATACTATCCGACGGCCGCGGTGGCCGAGTGGTCTAGGCATCGGATCATGGCTAGCATGTCATGGGTTCGATCCTAGTACCACTAAAGATCCGCCGTGTAGGGGAGCGATGCACGTTAAATCTGTCGAGAGCTCAAACGTCCTCCCGTTGGTGTGGTGTGGTAGTTAGGAGAGGGGGTGCCAGCTCAGGTGTCGTCCGCGTCACTTGACCATGGTTCAAAATTACGCGGACTGTCGCCAAAAAGACCTCGTGTTGCTAATCAGTGTGACGTTAATATTCTCTCACTCACTCACTGAGCATACTATCCATTGAATTGTAATTTTGCAGGTGAATGATGATGGTCAAGAGGAGCATCTTTCCTTACATTGTATAGGACACGATTAAAAACTGACCTCTTGTACAATTTCGTCCTAATCTGTTCTTGTTTTCGGAAACTGAACTGTTTTTTTTATCCCTTACATATACTTAATGTGGTTCCATGACAAGTTGATCAGACACTAATCAATAAATGTTAATATTGTTTCCGTATTCCGTTTTGGTCATTTATTGTGTTTAACTTCTTGCTTTTCTGAAAAAGGTGCCCTCTGGTGGACATTTTGGAACTAAAAATTGTTTTTTCGAAATTCCGTAAGCACATTCGTGTATAAATTATATACAAAAATTTCTTTGCATTTCGTTCTCCCGTTTTGCGCTGTCGGATGCCATTTATAGGAAAGTTTAATTACAACCCCTGGGGTATACATATATGAATTACTATTTAAAAAAAATGTATTAACATCAAGGGTCACCCACTACAAGTTTGAAAATTGTATTTGAACTCGAATGGATGAATAAAAAGTATTTTAACAAGATATATAAATATATATAGGGAGAGTGTGAACTAATCATTACAATTGAATAATTAATGAATTGATATTCGAAAAAAACTGTATTTGCATCAAGTGTCATCCACTAGAAGTTTAAAAAAAATGTATTTGAACTTGAGTGGATGAGTAAAAAATATTTTATCAATGATTGAAAACTTCAACAAGAGATAAAAATAAATATACATAGAGAAATACATAGTGTGAACTAATAGTAGGATTTGAAAGAGATTTTGATTGAAATAGCTATAATATAGATTTACAGTAAAATATGAACTGGAAACAAGAACAGAGATTTAAGGACTAATGGAATGTGGCTTTTCATTTAGAGCAAGTTATTTTCATTCTATATTCAAATATTCTTCTATGATATTTTAACTAAAATATTTTACTATTACACTTCGATAATCATATTATTTTAATCAAGATGAGATAAATAGTTTTTGTGTAATTACATTGAATATTAAAACTCTTTATTGGACATTTGTAAAATATATTAATAAATATAAACTTCAAAAATTGATGATATTTGTGAGCGACCAATGTACAAAATCAACAAAAAATTATTTAAATTAGTTAATTGGAAGAAAAAATTACTTAAATACAATTTTTTGGCAATAGTTGATGAAAAAAATGACATATTTTCAAAACATAATGCTTCTATAATAAAATATTTCGCCTATATATAGCTAATATTTCAATACAGAGCCTGAACTATGATTTTGAAATATATTATTTAGAAGTGGATTTATTCATATTTAAATACTAGAGAATAGAATAGAGAAATTTTAATTAAAAAATCAATGGTTATTACTTCAAGTGATCGTAACTCTGAAAGTAATGTAAATTTTTCAAAAACTCTTATTTTCAGCTCTGTAGAGAAGTATCATCTATATATAAACAAAAAATTACTATTATAGATGCATTTTCCATAAAAGGAGAATGTTTTGAAAGTACGTTTTTTTTTCATTTTTGCAAAAAAATTGCTTTTAAGTAATTTTTACTAGTAATATTCTTAGAAAAAATTAATTTATATTCTAATTCCGGTGACACTAATTAAAAAAAAAATTAATTATAGTTCTTAAAATTATGGTTCCAAACGTAGTCGGATACCTTAAGCACTCAAGAAAACCACGTTCTTCCCCCCCCCCCCGCTAATTGACTCAACTGAAAGGATATTGTAGTAACTACGCTATTCATAAGCAGCAATTGGTGTATTGAAAATAGAAAAAGCTTTTTATTTCTTATCCATTCCGTTGATGAGTCTGGCAATCCCTTTTTCTATCAGTTTTGCCCTTTTCAATCACACTTGGTGAATAAAATTCTCCCTTCTCTTCATACTAGAGATGTTTTAGCAGAATATTAGTTCATTGGCGCAAAATTACCACGAGTGAAAGTGGCCTTATTTAGTTGTATTGATTGAAAAAATTATGAACAATAATATACAAGTTCCGAAGGAAAAATCGACCAATGTCGAGATCATTATTAAATTGAGAAATAAAAGAAAAATTATTATTGAAAAGCTTTAAGCATTGCAATTGCTGTATTAAAACTTATTATTATAATATAAAAGAGTCCGCATTAGTCAAATTATCAGTCAAGAGATTGGAAATTTAACGAGGAAAGAAAATTGATTTTTCTCTTCTTTTTCTTACAAAACATTTACAGTTTTCAGAGAAAAAAAAATCACTTT
>BMAO01037127.1:0-54681 GCA_019973975.1 Trichonephila clavata
TTTTTTAATATATGACCTTGACCTAAAAACAATATTTATTAATTTTTTTTATGCAATGGTCGGAATAATTACTAAGTGTCCGAAGAATACATTTCTATAATGATCTTAGGATTGATTAAGAATTCATTTCGAAATAATTGTGTTATACATTAAACATCTACTTCCTGTTCTGCGCGGGCGAAGAGAAAAAAAATCAGCCTCCAACCGCGTTGATCTTTTATAAAAACAATGATCCAAATTAGAGATAATAAATCATTTATTAACATCACATCTTACATCCAAATTTATGTTGCACATACGTCTAATAGCTTCAGCAATCTTGACAGATGGGCAACTAAACTTATTACAAATATTGCAACGCTCGATCCTTTCACCTTTATAATTGCGACACATAACTCCTTCTGGAACAAATTGTTGAACGAACTTACAATGGAAACAATTTAGGACGTAAAGTTCTGTAATTTTCAGTTTTTCCACATGTTGATTTAATTCTCTGTACCAATTCTGATCGCATATTATCGTTAACGATTCCGTTAAGTTGGCGATTGTAATTTTATCGATTCCGAGGATCGGATTGTTATTATATTGAAAGGCTAAAAATCCGAGAACGGGTTCATTCAACGACGAATCCATGCTTTTTAAAGCTCATTGTAAAAGCAAACTCATATATAGCTTATAAAGAACTATTTTTTTTTTTTTTTTTTTGACAATGATCAAAGAAAAAAATAGTATTATTTTATGTATGCTCATATAAGACGTAATACCTTTCATTACGCCGTGTCAAAATGGTCTTGAATTTGAGCCCCGTGGTTGGTTTTTTAGCATTCGAATATAATAAAAATCCGTTGCTTGGAATTTCAAAACTAACTGTGGCAAATCTGACTGAGTCCATAACTGTAATCTGTGGAATAAACTGGTACGATGAATTGTCGCTACACGTCGAGAAACTGAAAATTACGGAGCTTTACATCGATGGTTATTTTCAGTATAAACACGCCCGTCAGTTTGTGCCGATTGGAGTGCAGTGTAAACCCATGTACAGAAGTGCGACCAAACGTTGCGAATTGTGTAAAAAATTTTCATGTTCTGCAGCAAAAATTTCACAATGTATCGAATGTAAATGCAACTTAAAAATAAAAATACAATGCGACGTTTAAATAAATGATTCTTTCTTGTTCTCGATTCTTCTAAAGTTTAAACTAATTCTCGGCTCCTTAACCCTTTTTCTAATGGGTATTTCATGATACCAAAAATCATTTGTAGGGGGTACATAATTAAAACGCTTCCATTCTTTATTGTATCCCGTCTTGTTTCTTTTTACCTTTCCATTTGTGCTTGTATCCTTATACTTAAGACCACTTTTGTATCCCGTCTTGTAAATGAAAACTAATAAAAATAGCAAAAAATTCTTTCAGTGTATTTTTTTTTAATATAGCCAATTTTAGGTTTAAATTAGATGTCGTTAAACATAGTAAAATAATGCATAAATTTTTTTAAAAAAACCATATAATTTTACTCAGTTACTAATAAACTGAACTAGAGTTCAAAAAACCCTACGTCTCAGCACTATGATACAAAATTATCTACAGATCGTGTTGTAAAATATCAAAAAAGCTTTAAAATCTAAAAAGCCTTTTCAATGGCTTTTAATATTTTTATTGCATAAAAAAACAAATATTTTAAAAGTTACAAAATATATTTTCACAAAAAAGTTATCATGAAATTAGAATAAACCCTCCATTTAAATAGCCTTCTGTTTTTTTTTCATCCGTTGTTTATCAAATTTAAGTAACACTTTCAGGAAGGGAACCAGAATTAAAGAGTCCAATAAATATATTTTTGTGTCTTTCCACGTTTCATTAAACTGATATTATTAGAAAGTCAGGACATGCAAAGAATTGTTTCTCCACAGTCTTTTGCTTTGAATAGCATTCTGTCAGTTTCCAGGCGTTAAGTAAAAAAAAAATCATTCTTTATTGTTCACATTATAAACAGTTTAAAAATTTGACATAAGTGTTTAATTAGATAGGCTTGTTTTTTTCATTGAAGAGTCGTTGCAGTAGCACTTGCTTCTTAAACAATCTGCGTAATGTTTCGATCCATCCCTCAAGACGACTTGATTTAATTCTTTGACGATAAAATATTTTTCTGGGTTAACTAAGTGTTCATAACATAAACAGGAATACGGTCCTCCAGTGCATTCATCAGCGCTATAAGCACAATTCGATAAATGGAAACCGTACGTACTTAGTACAATTTTAACGGGTATAGGAAAATGTTTCAATAGCTCGTGAAATCTAATGATACCAGCTAATTGTTTAAGTCTAAATTTGCAAGACAACATCTGGGATTCACCGTTTTCCAAAGCTGGAATAATTTTTTTTTCTAATTGAGATATTAACAAGTCTAACGAAGCCATAGTTATTATTAGTAACAAAAATGTGAGACCTCTTAAATAATAATTTTTTTCGACCTTCAATTATATAATTAGAAAATAATAATTTTTTTTTTCACTTTTATAATTAGAAAAAATAACATTTTTAGGTCACCCAATAATGAATGCCAAAATAATAAAAAATTTTATTCTGGTGTCATTTAAAAATTTTATATTTAGAGACTATATATATAGCTGTTAGTGTGAAAGAGCATTTACTCTCAGAGGAAAATTTAAACTTAAATTACTGTTTGGGATAAAGTTTTCTTGAGTAAGTATTTTCTTAAAATTCGGTTTAGTTTTTTGAATCCGCTTCTTACAATATTTTTCTTTTCTTCTAGTATTGAATATGTCAACTCCAGTGACACCGGTAATTGGATTTCTCGCTTTAGAGTTTGATGAAAATCCATTATTAGGAGTTACGAAAATAACCATTGCCAATTTAAAGGAATCAATCACGATATATTGCAGTTATACATGGTACAATGATTTGTATAAACATATAGAAACATTAAAAATTTCAGAATTATACATCATGGGTTCAATAAATTGTAAATACTTGGAACAATTTGTACCGGACACTGTAACTTGTAAATTTTATAAAAGAAAAAACATAAAAAAATGCACGATTTGCCGAAAATACAAATGTTCAGCAATGAAAGTAATGGATGGAATAAATACCATATGTAATATAGATGTAAATGTGAAATGTAAATAAATGTTTTTTTATTGTATAACATTTGTTGTTTCATTTCAAAAACACATCAGAAAAATTTTTAAACATTAAGGTTTGAAGAATATTTTTTACTGAGTACCCCGTGAAAAAAAATTAAAATTTTCAGCAATAAAAAAAGGAGAAAGTGCTGCACATGTTTGAAAATTCATATTTTAAAGTGTATAAATTTTCTAATATTGCATATTTAAGCAATACTTTATAAAATAAAAATGTAAACAAACATTTTTTTTCCGGACTTGTTCGGTTTCAGAAAGTAGCTACCGACTTAGGTAAACAACGCTTTCCAAAAAAATACTAAAATTTTTCATGAAAAATAAAATTATTATTTTTTTTGTGCTTAATTAAACCTATATAAAGATTCGCAAAAGGAAAGTTTGCAAAAGGGGGCTATATATTATATTATAATATATATATATATATTTATATATATAAATGATCTGAGAGAATAAATTTTATCGGGGAGGTTTCAAAAAAATTTTTTTCGTCTAAGCCACTCATTTTGCAAAAAAAAAAAACTATTTATAGAATGTAAATTTTTTTTAATTCTGAAGGGTGTAAATTAATTTTGGGTAATAAAACTAAAAATGGTTTGTCAGCTAGGAGGATGAATTTTAAATACAATTTGTAGTTATATATATAACATTAAACTAAAAAAGTCCGTAATATTAAACTAATTTGTCTTATAATAGTTTTGTAATCGGTTATAAGCTTTTATTTTTTTTGATCCGTTAATTAAATGTATCATCACAAGAGATTATTAAAAAAAATTTTATTCTTCAAAACACAGAGAACTGTCAATTGGTCGATGCGAAGGGCACCGGCATGGAAATCTTAAACATTTTTTGTAATGTTTCGACCCATCCCGTAAGACAACTTGATTTAATTGGTCGACGATAAAGTACTTTTCTATATTTCTTAATTTATTAGAACAACTACAGGTAACTGGTCCTGTAGTACAATCTTCTGAGCTGTAGACACATTCGTAGGCATGAAATCCGTGTTTATTATACATAACCTTAAAGGGTATAGGCATTCGTTCTAAGAAATAAGTACATTCACAGGCATCAGGTCCTACATTGTATTCATCTGCACAAAAAACACAACCTGAGAAATGAAGTCCGTGCCTACTCAAAACAATTGTAACGGGTATAGGAAATCGTTTCAATAACTCGTAAAATTTCACAACACCTAATAAACAATTTAGTCTTAATGTGTAAGACGACAATTGTGAGTCAGTTTTTTCAATCGCTGGAATAATTCCATTTTCTAATTCAGATATTAAATTGTCTAACGAAGCCATAATTATCGTCCGAACGACAAATCCATGCTTTTTAAAGCTCATTGTAAAAACATAAAGAATTTTTTTTTTGCCAATGATCAAAGAAAAAAATAGTATTATTTTATGTATGCTCATATAAGACGTAATGCATTTCATTACGCCGTGTCAAAATGGCCTTGGATTTGAGCCCGGTGGTTGGTTTTTTAGCATTCGAATATAATGAAAATCCGTTGCTTGGAATTTCAAAACTAACTGTGGCAAATCTGACTGAGTCCATAACTGTAATCTGTGGAATGAACTGGTACGATGAATTGTCGCTACACGTCGAGAAACTGAAAATTACGGAGCTTTACATCGATGGTTATTTTCAGTATAAACACGCCCGTCAGTTTGTGCCGATTGGAGTGCAGTGTAAACCCATATACAGCAGTGTGACCAAGCCTTGTGAATTGTGTAAAAAAATTTCATGTTCTGCAGCAAAAATTTCAAAATGTATCGAATGTAAATGCAACTTAAAAATGAAAATACAATGCGACGTTTAAATAAATGATTTTAATCTGATTCTTTTTTGTTCTCGATTCTTCTAAAGGTTAAACTAATTCTCGGCTCCTTAACCCTTTTTCTAATCGGTATTTCATGATACCAAAAATCATTTGTAGGGGGGTACATAATTAAAACGCTTCCATTCTCTAAGGGAATCGAAACATTTTCAAAACCTTTTCTTTTAAAAATTATGTCTCTCGTAGCTCCGAAAGAAAAACTAACAATCGGGTAAAGAGAATTCAAATCTCTCTCGTTATCCTTATGTAATCCAATTTTATCCAAACCATCTCTGTATTCATTTACAACACAAAAATTAAGTTCTTTTTCCATTTGGATCAAACTATTTGCGTAATCTTCGTATTTTTTAACAATCGGAACAGGTTTCTTGGCTGTGAACGTGTTATTAGCAAACGTATATTTTAATCCTTCTTCTCCGTAAAAAGCCATTTTTCTCGGTACAGGATACCATACATCGTAAATGCATACCTTACATTGCTCGAGATACACAATTTCTTCTTTTAATCGCAAAAAATCATTACAATCTTCATTTCTAAACATTTTTAAATGTAAATCTGGTTTTTTTATTACAAACTCCATTGTTTTTTTTAAAATGAGCAAACGTTAAATATATATATATATATATAATAACAATTTTAAAATATTTTTCTTGATTATCAAAAAAAATTTTACATCTTTTTTGCTTATCTTCAATGAAAGAGAATTTCTATTAGTAATCATATCGTTGGACTCACTGAATTGGAAAAAATTCCAGCTTTAAAGGAACTGTCGTCTTATAAAAAATGAATAATGCATTTAGCAAATATTATGAAACTGGGTAGAAATGAAAACAATATCCCGTCAAGGTCTGATAAACCAGAGAAATATTTTATTGTGAAAGAATTGTTTGTCATATAATAATTTAATTACGCCATGTACTGGAGAAAAAAAAATAATCCCTCCTAAAATATTTTAATAGCGACCGGGGAATTCTTTTATATAGTGTTGCTGGAGAAAAAAATTTAATTATTGACGAGCGGACATTCCATTTACTAAAACATATTTTACGAACTGCTTTAAAAATGGGATGCTTTTATTAATTAATTTTTTTTCTCCGATATCAAGGGCCATACGCTTTATAAGCTCTCACCGACCTTTGTGAAATCTCATTTTGTACCAAGTTTATTTTAATTTATCGTGCCAGACCATGCCAGTCGTTTCGGCTCCATGCTTTTGTCAACGAGATTGCATAGTGTGTGGTCGGGGAGAAGAACCACCCCACGATTGTGCATTTCACGTTTTATTAGAATCGATGGTGTTTAACGAACAAATGTTGCACGGTGAGCTCACCGAAGCAAGATTGGAGCAAATTTTACAGAATGGAAAAAGTTATTTACCCCGCGCTATGCACATGACGGATGAAAATAGCAAACGTTGGCAACAAATGTACAACTGGACCAAAAGTGGTTTTCCACGACATGTTGGAAATTCTTCGCAATGTGCCATGAAGCATGGAAAATAAAAGTTGCCAAACCCGGATTCTTGAAGTAGATTTTTAAAAAAAACAACTGAACAATCGTCAAAAAATCTTACAAATGTTTTGAAGCCAAATCGTACTGCCACCTGCACGGTGCTCAAATAACATTAGACCCACGGAAGAATTTCGTTCGCTTAGAATAAAAAAATTTTTTGTTTCTATTATTATTATTTTATTGCCTGACGAAAATTGCTATACTTCAAAAAAACTTTTTTATCCCCTTTGGGACCATAATATTGAATTTGTTAATGAATTATTAACTTAAATCAACATGTATGTTAATTAATTTAACTGATTAAAAAAAACATATTTTATAATTATGGTTCAATGACTAATTTTCAACATTTGTAACTTTAATTTTCCTCGGCCGACAACTGCGTTGACACTAGAAAAAGCTATTAAAAACTTTCTCCAAAATAAATAACAGGTCTTTAAAGACAAAATTGCTGTCCTTTACTTGAAGATATACAATTCCTTTTGACATTTTTTAATGTAACCAAATATCATTTTTCCTGGCAGATTGTTTGTGACTTAATTCTGGTCCTTGTTTTAGTAAAATTTTTGCTAATTGAAATTAGCCTTATTAAATTAAATAAATGAATGTCCATCTAAATTATTATTATTTTTTTGCTGTCACTTTAGGAATCACTGCATAATTTTTTACAAACGGCTGTTTGTTTTCATGTGGTAGCCAAATGGTCGGTTAACATGTTATGAATTCGATCTTGATACCACCACTGTTGAGAGCTCTCGTTGGTGTGGAGAGGAGCTTAGGTGATAACGTTAATATTCACTCTCTCACAAAGAATGTCGAGGAGGTTAAAATTGAATTTCTCAACTCATATTATAAAATAATTTTGCTTTTGTAATGCTTATAATTAATATACCCTTGTTTGTGTGCTAATCTGAGGACAATAATCTATAGACCGAAATTTATTGTTATTTTTTTTAAACTACATCCAAAAATCATCTACATTCACTCCCTTGTTTAACTAATAAAAAAAATGTTTGAAGCCAAATCGTACTGTCGGGCTACGGCTAACGACAATCTAGCTAAAGCTCATCTTATAAAATATTTTTGCTTTCAGTCACAAATGTTTGAAGTACTGTCGGGCTAACGACAATCTAGCTAAAGCTCATCTTATAAAATATTTTTGCTTTCAGTCACAAATGTTTGAAGCCAAATGGTGCTCAAAGCTACGGCTAACGTTAGGCAGCACGTGATGGGGTCTGACGAAAATTGCTTTACAGAGAATTGCTGTAAACCATTGTACTAAAACATATTTGACGGACTGTAACGGGTTCGACCCAAGTTGGAGGATTTTCATGATGCAGAAAATCGACAGCGGCCTTATCGTATGATTATACGGCACGTAAAAGACCCCGAGATGTCTGTTTAGCTTGGGTGCTCTCGGACCTAGACGAATACTATACTCCAATCAAATACCGCCACACTATCCACCATCGGCTAATGTATTGTGGAAGATCGGATTCAGTTTAGAGCTTTTTTTAGATAGTTGTTGTTGTCGAGTCCTTCCGAAGGGAAGGAATGAAAGTTGTCAGAGCCTGTGAGACAGATTGGATTTCTTAACGATAGATGGCGACACCACTTATCTCCACCTCCCCAATTTAGGCATGGAACTAACTGTGTGACGGATCTATTTGCGACATTTTTCCTATTAATCCTCTTGGGGAAGATTTGGGGCTAGCATTCACATTAATTCACAGCCTTTCAAGAAGAAACCGTGATATTTCTCAATTACTTTGACTATATAAAGTCTAGGTTTTGTAGATGTAAGGTAAAAGGAGCCGGGGAGCTGTTATGTAAGTGTGAATATTGGAATATTTCATTCATAAACATAGCGTGAGTTAAGGAAGTAATTCCTAAGAGATTAAATTATTAGATTGAGGATTGAAGGTAGATAGAATTAGTTATCGGCTCATTACCGCTTGTTCTCTTTATCTAGTTCACGTAGTCGGGTTTACTTTGAGTTCGGTATTAAGATTAGATAACGCTTTATATATCACTCCTAGGTTTCCTTTTGTAGTTTCACTTGTGATTGTTTAAGTGTGTGTGAAGATAAATAAAACTAATTGTTATTATTGGAAGTTGTTCGTGATGCTTTGTCCCCCCCCCACATACACCTTTAGCCATGCAGGACGGAGAGACAGGGGTGCCGATTACTTGTGATTGTTTAAGTGTGTGTGAAGATAAATAAAACTAATTGTTATTATGGAAGTTGTTCGTGATGCTTTGTCCCCCCCCACACACATACACCTTTAGCCATGCAGGACGGAGAGACAGGGGTGCCGATTAGGCCGACCCCCCCCCCCCAACTGGAAGGAGGGAAATATTCTCCAGCACCCTGTTCTCGTGGTTTCTACTACGACCGCCCACAAGACTTTCGGACCCACTGATCTAACGAGCACATACTTCGGAGGGTATTTGGTGTGTACTCGGACACAAACACTTCGGTCTAGAGTCTGATACTCTAAGCACTAGGCCACCCACGGCCCGATTAGTTTTCATTAATTGATTTTAAGAAACGTCGCTCTCTGAAGCAACTTGAGGGCTAGTGGCAACGGAATATATACTTTTGAACCATGGTCAAGTGATGAAGATGACACTTGAATTGTTTCTTCAGTCCCCAAACTTCCCGCCACTACAACGTGAGGAATTTGAACCTCGAAAAATTTAACACGCCCCTATACATGGAGAGTTTTTAGTAGCACTAGGAATAGAACTTGCTACTCGACTACTCTGGCCACAATTTCAAGGTCATTAGATTATTGAGAGAACATATTCCCCCAATGAGAATTACTTTTTTTAATTTAATAATCGAATTAATATATATTTATACTTAAGACCCGTACAGGACCATGATCACATATATGTGATCACGCGTTTCTTCCTCCAGAGCCTACTGTATCATATAAAGTAGAGCGTCGTTTAGCCAAACGTTTATTATCCGGAGCGTCAAATATCCGAACCAAAGTCCTGATACGTTTTCGAACAGTGCAATGCTCAACATTTATTTCGCTTGAGGCCAAGAGCGACGGGAAAACCCAAGGTAAATTTGGGAATATTTGGGGAATTTCAGTTGTGTGATTTGGTAAACATCTGAGTGGAATATTAGGTCAATTTGTTTCAAGTGAGGGGTTGTATACGTGCTCTTTTGCTGAGTTCTGTTGATGTAGAAACCTGGATAGCATGAGATGCAGAAGACTATGGATTTCAAATACTAAATTATGACGAGATCGTGACTTCCGTACAAGAAAAATCCGACCCTGTCGACGATGAGACGGATGAAGACGAGGACAACAATGAAAATAGCAAGGGTTCATCAAATGCTGACGTGTTTGTTGCGTTAGAGACAGCTATGGAGTGGTACGAACAACATTCAGAGTGCTATCTTACTCAACTACTGCTGTTCAAGAGAATCAGAGACCTTGCAGCGAAAAAACGAAGGTGTACAATGATACAGCGAAAAAAGAATGATTATTTTCCACAATAAAGGTAAAATTGCGACATTTTGCACCTATTTTGCTTTTTCTTCAAGCACGTTTCTTGCATGTGATAATTTTCAGTATTCGTATAGTGTCCGGTTTCATATACTGCATGGATCGCATTCGATTTTCGGTTATCCGAACAATCGCGTATCCGAATGGTGCCCGGTCCCAATTGATTCGGATAAACGATGTTCTAGTGTATGTGATTACTTTTTCCCTGCTCTGAGGCCCATAATCACACCGGTGTGATCTGAGTTTGGAACGTTTTTCTATTAATTTTTATAAAGTACTAGATTGCGATTATATAAAGTACTTTTTTTTTTCGAACGTTTCACAAAACTTTGAACTTCAATATGTGCTTTGAGCTCTGAGTTTTTTTTTTTAATTAGATCCGGGATATTTATGAATGTAAGCAACTGCAAATGTTTAGATTTTTCGAGAGAATTGGGCATTTAAAGGTTCGCGATGTATTGAGGTCGGGATTTCGGCTTATATTTTGACTTAATTGGAAAATTATACAAAGTTTATTAGTTTATTAGGCATTAGAAATTCATAATAATAGTTTCAGTGTTTATTTCATTTTTGGTTCGTATTTACAACAATAGTTTTAATGCTTAAAAACATTTAAAAAACAGATCTTCATAGAACAAACGCGATGAATCATTTTTAACGATAAAGAATCGTCTGTTCTTATTGACTCATTTTTAATCCACTAAGAACAAACTATTCTCTTTCGTTACTATCGCAACCAGAGTTTCCATAACTATAAGAATATAAAGCTATGAACAATATAAGATTAATTAAAAATAAAAAAGCGATTTATTACAGCTACTATTTAAAACATTCGTATCAGTTCAAGCCAAAACAAATTTATGTGAAAGTAAATTTATCGTTTGGGATTAATCAGATAGTATTTCATAAGTTTTGCGTCTATTTTATTTTAGTCATCATGGCGAAAAAAGTATTTTTTTATTAAAATAAATATATTTTCTTAAAAATTAGCAATTGTTTTTTTAAATATAACGAAATTTTTTGTACTGTACATTCAGATATTATCAATGATAGTATATTGTAATTTTTAGCGTATTTTATTGCATTAAAGATTTTATATGAATTTTTAAATGAAATTAGGTTTAGCAGGGATATTTGTCCAGTCCCGTACAACTAAAAGCGGTATCACACGTATATTTTCGGTGCAATTGTTTGGCCCAACTTTTCGCCGAATCTGAAGGGGAAGGGTTACCGTAAACTAAACGACATGCTCTGACGTCAGCCACGCTCTTTCTTCACATTGAAACATTACTCGCTGATTTGCTGCTTCGAAAACGACCCTCCAATATTACTTCTTTTATTTCGCTCGCGCTTTTGTTTATGAGGGTAAACAGAAATGGAGCATCATTCTGTTCAAAATATTATACGCCGTTAAAATATTGTACACCATTAAAATATTATACGCCATGTTTGAAGCGAAGCTACCACCGTTACCGCCATCTTGTTTATGACGTAGGGCGCCGAAAAACCCCATTGGCTGGAATTTCAAGCAACTTTCATTTAGAACAACTTTCTCAGCTCACTGGCAAAAGTTGTTCGGAAGCCATCGCTATAGCAACGGAGTAAAAATTGCACGAATTCGACCAAAAATTGCACCAAACGAGTACGTGTGATAAGACCTTAACTCTCGGAACGTGTGGGCCTGGGGAAACGCTTCTTTCTCCTTTCCCTAAAGGGGTTAAATGCAGAAAAATTTGCAAAAATTAAAATTTCGAAAACTTTTTCTGTTTTTCATAAAGTGAAAACCCGGTTAACCAGTTTTTAGTCGTTTTTTTTTAATTATATGGAAAAAAGAAATAGGTTGCTACTTCAAATATAAAGTAAAAAGTCGCGAAATAGAATTTCGAATTAAAAATTATGTAATATCAAAATACATCTGAGAAATAAATTTGGTCGCATATATCCTTTTTAAACCCAGCTATGCATTATTAAACAACATTCATTTGAAAAGAAAGAATCATTTCCTTTTCAGAGTCTAAGCGTTATTTTATCCATGTACTAGTTATAATCTTTCCCGAAAGGTATAACTCAATAACAGTGCATATATTTCTGTTTAATTATTACGCACGGTTTACTTTTGTAAAATAGGTAGCCTCGTTCCCCAATGCAAACAATACGAAAGATAAGCATAGACTTACACAAACAGTGGTCTTTTGTGATTTATTTCTAAAGAACACATCAACAAACGAAATACCAGAAGCTCCGAATCTACCAAATGATTGTTTCTCATCTCGAAGCAGCAAGTTGAAGACTCTTGATTTATGAGCATTGTAATAAGAAACATAAAAGGTAGTTGTGTAGAAAATGAAATCGTGATGTACAATGCTTTTGTCCGCAGTAATTCGACATATTGAGATCTTGATTGTGATGGCGGGCTCTCCGCCATTTTGTTCACTTATTAAATAAATTTCGTAACACGCTTTTATAGTGAATCGAACTAAAAAGTAAAAAATGATTCTTAATATAAGAATAAAGTGATTAACAAGAAAATTAATGTCATTGGGGTAAAAGCGTGGGTAATAAACGTAAGAATATACTTCCATTTAAAAGGTTTTCTTTGATTCATTCTGCAAGTTTTGTTTTTACTTTCACAATTCAAAGTCGGCTGAAGTGGAGAATCAGCTGTTTTGGTAAAAATGAATTTTGAAAACAGAATGTGTCTGAGTTAGCAGTTAGAACATAATTTTTTTTCACATGCGTGAGGTTTTTTTTTATTTCTATTTTCAGAAAAACTAGACAGTTGTGTTTATATTATGGTAAGAATTGGTGATACACCCACTCTCCCCATTCTCACATAAAGAGAATACTTTTTTTGTTTATTTTAGTTCTATTAACCAAAAGCGTGTTTTCAATTTTAGGTTATACCTTAGTCTTTTAATCGCCAAATCTGGAAATGGTATACGCAATTAGTCGCCAAATCTAGAAATGGTATATGGAATAAGTCGCCAAATTTAAAAATCCTTATTCCTGAGGATCCTTATTAGGACAATGGAACAAAATTATGAAGTTATTGTATTGTCATCGGTCCTTGACAAGTGTGCAAAATTTCGAATTAATCTGACCTTTTAAAGTGGATAAAAATCGAGTTTCAAGATTCCGTTACATACAAGTGAAACTTATAATAAAAGCGTGTTAAGAATGCATTGCTTCACATGATTTTGCATTAAATAGTATACAGCCTTCTTACATACAGCTTATAAGTCCAAATTTTATGTTAATTTCCTTTCGAATCGTATACCGAAATAACTGTAACTAGCATCGTTGATACGTATGGTTCAATCGAATGCATAGACTGGTGAAATACGTGTAAAGCAATTAAATAGCTATATGATTTGTCTCATATAATCAAAATACAAATAATAATTGGATTAAAAAGGGGGAGAATGAAATTCTTTAACATTTACAAGAAAAATGCAACCGATATATAGATGATTATTCAAAACGCTCGCACATTTTATTTTCAGTCTTTTATTTCTGATACTGGAAATGTTTGAAAACTCCCAAGACTGCTGTGAGGAGTGAATATACAAAGAGCGATATTATCCATTAGTAGTTACTACGCTGTATAAGTGGTTTCTTTACATGTACGATAGTACCCCTGAAGAGCCTCCGTGTAGAGACCATGCGCGTCAACCCTTTATCTATCAGATTATGATTCTCGAACGTCTTTTATCCCAATCAATTGGAACTGGACACTGTTCGGATATGCGATTGTTCGGATAGCCGAAAACCGAATGCTATTCATACAGTATATGATACTGGACACTATACAAATATTGAAAATTAACAAATGTGGGAAACGTGCTTGGAAAAAAAAAAGCAAAATAGGTGAAAAATGTTGCAATTTTACCTTGATTGTGGAAAAGAACTTATTTTTCGCTGTACCATTGTAAATCTTTGCTTTTTCACCGCAGGGTCTCTGATTCTCTTCATCAGCAGTAGTTGAGCAGGACAGCACTCTGATTGTTGTTCGTACCACTCCATAGCTGTCTCTAAAGCAGAAACGCGTCAGCATTTGATAGACCCTTGCTTACTTTCGTTGTTGTTGTTGTTGTCCTCGTCTTCATCCGTTTCATCGTCGACGGGTTCGGATTCTTCTTGCACGGAAGTCACAATCTCATCATCATTTAGCATTTGAAATCCACAGTCTTCTGCATCGCATGCCCTCCAGGTTTCTACAACAAAACTCAACAAAAGAGCACGTATACACCCCCTCACTTGTAAACAAACTGACCTAATATTCCGCGCTTTTTATTTATTTTTTTTATTTTATAATATTTACCAAATCACACAGCTGAAATTCCCGAATTTTCCTTTCCCTTGGGTTTCCCGTCTTTTTTTGGTCTCAGACGAAGCAACTGTTGAGCATTGCACTGTTCGAAAACGTATCCGGACTTTGGTTTGGATATTTGACGCTCCGGATAATAAAAGTTCGGATAAATGACGTTCTACTCTACTGTAGTTTTTTCATGCAATATTTTTTTGAATCACTACATTGAAAATTAAGGGGTATACATAAACAAAATGCTCAACTTTGGGAAATTTTATCCGTTAGAGCTAGTTAATTAATTAAAAATATTCAACTGTAAAATTAATTACATACACTGTGTTTACTTAAAATAAATGGTCAAATCGTTCTCTAAGGTCTTCCTTAACATACAAAAAAAAATAAGGCACTTACCTTTTGACATAAACTACTTTTTCGAAACAAAAAGGACAATCTTAGCAATCAGATCAAAATGTCTGCTGAAAACACAACTTCTGCTATAAAACTATAGTCCGTCCTTGCTAAAATACTCTTTATAGAACCCGTACTGCCATATATCTTAGAAGAAGGGATTTAAAAGAATATTCCTGCTCAGTATCAGAGTATTCGTAAGAATGATTAATCTATGCAATTGTAAAGTGAGGGTTACTTATAAGTACCCGTCGGTAGATAAAGGATTAAATCTGTCGAAAACAATTTCCTCCAGCTAGGTAGCCGCGGAAGCCAAGTGGTCAAGGTATTGGATCATGGCTACGTTCATGGTTGAATGAGTGAAGAATATTAACGTCCATGATTAGAACAGAGGCTTTGCACGGTACGCGTAATTTTGAACATGGTCAAATGACGGACAACATGAGCTGGACCTCTCCTAACTATCACACACCAACGGGAGAACGTTTGAGCTCTCGACAGATTTAACGTGCATCGCTCCCTACACGGCGGATCTTCAGTGGTACTAGGGTCGAACCCATGACATGCTAGCCATGATCCGATGCCTAGACCACTCGGCCACCGCGGCCAGCGTCATGAGTTTGAGCCCAGAACTACTGAAGACCCGCCGAGTAAGGAAGCGATGCACGTTAAATCTGTCGAGAGCTCAAACGTCTTCTCGTTGGTGTGGTGTGGTAGTCAGGAGAGGGGGTGCCAGCTCAGATGTCGTCCACGTCACTTGACCATGGTTCAAAATTACGCGGTCCGTCGCCAAAAACACTCGTGTAGCTGAACAGTGCCACGTTAATATTCACTCACTCACTATTCCTTTCGTTAGTGCGGAGTGGTAGTTAGGAAAGAGGAGTACCAGCTCAGGTTTCGTCCTCGTCACTTGACCAAGGTTCAAAATTACAAGGTCTGTCGCCATTAGCATTCGTGTTACTTTTTTAGTGGGACATTAAAAAACACTCACTCGAAGAGCTGAAGAAAAGACTAACAGTTCTAATATAAGTTTGTACTTGTATTTATGGCTTCCAACTTTGTGAACTACGCAGAATGATTTTTTTTTTTTTCTAAAATAAGAATTGGCATTGATAATAATTTTAGAAAAACTAAAACACGCTGATATGGATATTAATGACAGCAATACCGGAATCCAGAATAACTTCGTATCCGCTGTAACCAACCGCCATTAAAAGAGAATGAAAATGCCTGTAAAAGAAAAATAACAAGAGATCAATTCAGTTAATCTTACTTTTTGACCTTTGTCTATGGGGTGAGTGAACATTAACATCACACTGTTCAGCTACAGGAGGGCTTTTGGCGACGGACCTCGTCATTTTGAACCATGGTCAAGTGACGAGGACGACACCTGAGCTGGCACGCCCTCTCCTAACTACCTCACCACACCAACGGGAGGACGTTTGAGCTCTCGACAGATTTAACGTGCATCGCTCCCTACACGGCTGCGCTTAGTGGTACTGCGCTCGAACTCGTGACATGCCAGCCACGCTCCGATACCTTGACCACTCGGCTACCTTTGTCTATAGGAATAGCAAGGAATTATTGTCTGAATTTTACGGTTAAGAAATGTAAAATGGTCTAGGAGACTGATCCTGGATAGCAAAAGTCAAAATTTATGATTTGGAAGCATAATAAAAGGCTTACTGTGGCAACAAAAATAGCAAGTTAAGATTTTTTTCCCCTAAAAACATAAAATAATGCACAGTAATTACATATTAATAAGTATAAAATTACATATTTCTAAGAACAAATATTTATCATACCCTGATTATAACTTTAGAATGTAAGTAATTAATATTCGTGAGTTAACTTTTAATGTTTTACTGGACACGGATAATACAATAAAAAGAGGAGGGGGTGGGAAGGGGGGTGCTAAACAAAAATTTTGTTTTTATTGATTGCTCAGTAACATCGAATTCTAAGGTTACACAAGCACATTGGCGGAATGCGCAAAGGGGCCGAGCTAAGGGGTTTTAAACTACAAACCAGCCCCCTCCCAAGAAAGCAGCCAGACCCCACTCAGCCTTTCTAACATAACGATTTTAAGGCCGAACATATTTAAGATTCATCAGCTCTTCGATATGGATGTTCTTTATTGACACTCAAACTTAAGCCTACGACTAGACAAAAACAGAGCTAACCACAAATTGCTGACCACGATCCATCAGCTTCTATGACCTCAATTTTGTTTTCGAAATAATTCAGTTTCCATAATATAACAGCAAGTAATTTAATGTTAATTTCAAATCGAAAACTGTTCATTTATATACCTGTGGTAGATCGGAATTTGTGTATTTTATGCTATCCGTCCCAAAGAACAAAAGAGTTCTTTAAGAGCAATGGAACTTATTGTAGAACAAGGAATATAAAAAAAATTATGTCGATCACTACTTTGTTAGAAAAAATTACTGGCGGATCTGTGGCAGATTAATTTAACTTCATCAAAAATATCGTAGAATAAATTTGAAATTAAAAAATAAAATTTAATTAATGAATTTAATATTTGAAAAAATTGTATTAACATCAAGTGTGCACAACAAGTTCTACTAAGGATCACTACTAAGGATCTTCAAGTGCTACTAAAAGAGGTGGTACTAATACACAAAGTCTCATCCCAAAATGAATTTCCTTGGTCGGTGCCCTCTCCTTGTCAGACATAAACACAATTATCAGTGTCTGCAAATACAAATACATAACGTTAAAGTTTTTCCGCGAGCTCGTCAGATAACACTTCAACAGCTGAAGTAATACAGACTCGATTTGGCAGGCAGCTGCTATTTATAGTTTGCACTGCTAACTTCCAACGCTTTCTCGAAAAATACAATATCGTCATAGATTGTGATGTTACTGAATTCTCCAGTAATGTTCAAAAGCATCCATATAGTTATTAGGATGCATTAATATAGTATAACTGTAGTTTATTAATATATATATAAATGTCTAGGGTTTTAAAAAAAAGACAATTTGTAGCAGAGAAGAAAAAAATAAAGCATATTCGCCAAAATCTGATCTAAATAATTTAACTAAGAAAAATATCCAAATCCTTCATATGCTGTTTAAACTAAATCAGTTCTGAAAATCATGGATTAACCTCGTTAATAATACAAATAGCTTTTCAAGTTTTTTAGAATGCTAACAGTATTTAGAAAAATATATTCATAAATCATTCACTTGATTATATACTATTTCTGTTGGACACATACAAGAATACATTCTCAAACGTCGAGAAAAATGTCAACAATTTAAAACTTTTCCCAAAGAGTAATTTGTGTAAACACATATCAGCATCTTACAACCCTTTTCATCAGCGAAACCCCCATTCAATTAACTAAGCACTGCTGATTGTGAGGAAATAGAACGGCTTTTGTGATCCAATTCTGGACAACGAACCGAGAACCTAATTACCAGGAGCCGGGTTGTTGCCTCGAGAACGATTGTTCTTCGCCACAGAAACAGCTTGGTTTAAGACACGTGATTTACGCATGTGATAATAAGGTGGTGGAGATAGTGTGTCTGGACATAATATTATCTTGTAAAGCATCAATCAGAGGCCTTACAACTACTTTTAAAATTAAGTTGGGGGAATTTTCAAATGATAACAAAGGTTCCTTTGGTTAAATATTGCTTAAAATGTACACGGCTACACGGGATTTGTATCAATGTTGACAGCTCAAAGAGTGCTAAGATATGACGTTAAGATAGTTAACTTAATTAAACATATTAATTGACTTTTAAGAAGAAAATTGTCTCGGTATCGTTGTTTATCTTTTATAAGCTTCACTAGTATGTAACGGAATCTTTGAATTCAATTTTTACTCACTTTAAAAGGTCAGATTAATTCGAAGTTTTGCTCACTTGTCTAGGACCGATGACAATGCAATAATTTAAGGTATCCGAACACGTTCGGAGTACTTTTTAACAAAATAGCATACTAAAACATTATAAATGCTCTTTTAGGACTCAATACCAATAAATATTACTATATTTAACTATCAGAATTTAAAATAAATTACCTGAATTTTACAAAAATCACAATTATAAATGAAATTTTCGCAATATTTTTGAAAAACTTCAAAAACAAAGATTTAGAAAAAAAAATGAACCTATATAAATTATTATTATAGGGTGAAACAAAACTTTTTTTTTTTTTTTTTTTTTGCCTGGTTATAAAGATTTATTGTGCTCAAACTGTTATAATTGAATAAATGTTTTTCAACGTATTGAAAGTACACTTTTGAATTTTTATAACACTTTTTACCTCAGTAAATGTCAACATGTGCCCTTCTGTAGCTCGGATATGTATAAGCGGTATTCAGGTTCCCGACAAGCATTCTTTAACATGTCTTGCTGCCTAAACATTTTACCAAAAATTTCTTATCGAACTTATTTATGATATTCGAAGTTCACGTGATGTGACATACAAGTTGGTAAGAGTAAGTTAATTTTGATCATTTTTGGCAAAATTCACAATTTTAGGATGGTCGGATACCTTAAAGAAAGTAAAAGTACAGACTTTATGAAGGCACAAAGCATTTACTGTATGAAAACGAAAATCAAAGAATACATAGTAGGTACGGTAATTTACTAGATCAGATATATCCCAGAAAAATACTTTATGAAGTCATAAAACTGTCTACAATGAAAATTAAATAGCTGCCTTCACAAAACCTGGCTACTTGCAGTTTTTTCCGACTTGAGTGAGTGAGTGAATATTAACGTCTCACTGTTCAGCTTTTGGTGACGGACCTCATAATTTTGAACCATGGTCAAGTGACGAAGACGACACCTGAGCTTGCACCCCCCCCCCTCTTAACTACCACACCACACCAACGGGAGGACGTTTGAGCTCTTGACAGATTTAACGTGCATCGCTCCCCTACACGGTGGGTCTTTTAGTGGTACTGGGCTCAAACTCGTGACATGCCAGCCACGATCCGATACCTTGACCATTCGGCCACCGCGGCCTTTCCGATTTGTAAGGGTGTGGCAGAGTTATGTGGACAGACGGGTCAACGCGCACGGAGTTTACATGACTCTACTGTAGCTATAATAATAGCTATTTGGTGATTTATAAGATATTTAAACTTTCCGGTATAATTTACAAACGTGTGACTCTTCCATTGATATTTTTTTTTAAATATCTCGCATAATAGCAGCTTATATTTTAATAGGTAATTATGAAGCCAATTTAAATCACGATCTCATAATAAAAGATTTATTCTTCGGATAAAGTCAGCTTTTAAGAAAGTAAATCCCTAATAAATAATTCTGGCTTCATTACAGACTATCCCATTTTTAAATATGCTGACATTTTTTTAAAAAAAAAAAAATACGTTTTGCAAAGCAAACGTTAATTACAACGCATCGTTATTTTTCCAATCGAAGCCTGCCGCACTAATTAATACATGGATACCCGATACTCTGCACGCCTAACTCTAGAGCTCAGGCACTTTTTTAAAAAACAATGGGGGGAAAAAGAAAATACGCTTTAATAAACTGAAAAATAAGTCGAATAGATTGCTAATAAGCGAGATTATTAGATTGCACCCATCTATCGGTAATTAAGGATTTTTCTTTGAGTATAAAGTATTTTGATTAAAGAAAAAAAAATTTCAAAATGTTAAAAAATGTGACGAAAAGTACATGAAGCGTATTGTTCAGTGTTACGGATAATGGTTGTAAACTTTAATGAAGCACGATGTAATCATTTTTATTGCTTCTAAAAATATATCATACTAAAAGTGTCCACGCGTCTTGTTAATTGGGAAGAGACAAGAAAAAAATTGTCTTAGCAGCTTACGTTTATTAGTGCAGAAACTGTTGACTTAATAAGCTTTACCATACAACCCTTCAACTCTCTGCATAATTTAACGGAACTTAAAGTAAAATCATCAGTTGTTAAAGCTTTCAATGACTCTGCCAGCCATTATGAATTGCTGAACTCATTGTTTATCCTGTAGGACTTAAAAATACTTTATATAATCTAGAACATATATTGTTTTACTTATTACTTATTTAAATGCAGTAAAATGCATTCGACAAAATTAGAAATTCTTTATTCTTGTATCTATCACTAAAAATATAAAAGAAAAGCAACTCCCTCACTCATCATTATACCTCCGGAACTATTAGATGGCTGTAGTATCCAAGTGGTCTACGCATCGGATCATGGCTAGCGTGTCATGAGTTCGATCCCAGTACCACTGAATACCCACCGTGTAGGGGAGCGATGCACGTTAAATCTGTTGAGAGCTCAAACTTCCTCCCGTAGGTGTGGTGTGGTAGTTAGGAGAGGGGGTGCCAGCTCAGGTGTCGTCCGCGTCACTTGACCATGGTTCAAAATTACGAGGTCCGTCGCCAAAAGCTGAACAGTGTGACGTTAATATTCTCTCACTCACCCGGAACTATTAGACTTTCAGACTTGAAATTTAATCAAGCGTGTTTCTCTTGTCGAGACCCCAGGTAAATACGGATTTTGTAGAAAACTTCTAAAGGAGGATTCAACGGCTTACAGGGGTGTTACGAAAAAGGTCCCGTGTTTGAACTATTATACCCATAGCCTTGAAATTTGGTTTATTTTGTTGGTAGTAATCATAAAGGACGAATTTCGAGAATATCGACTCCCAAAGGGGAGTTGCGTTATGGACGAAATAATTTGCGTTTTAAACTATTTGACTAAGACTTGAAATTTGGTAAACATGTTTATTTTGTTACCTTCCTTCAAATAACGGGTTTTGTGGGAATCGACTTTAAGGGTTATGAGGGAGAAAAAGGTAATTATCTTTCCGCTTTATAGAAACTCGAGTACTACTTTTTTTTTTTTTAATTTAAGGTGATAACTACAGGAATGTATTAAACGCAACTGAAAATTTAATGCTAGTAATTAGATAACATACACAAATAACAATTTTAAAACAATAAATAGTTATACATCATAAAATGCACGGTGGAGAGGACGGTCAACGTCTTGTGCTTTATATATTTTAAGCGAATTTCAAAATATATTTCTAATAATTCCTATACATGAATCAATGGAATAAACAAATATTTTTTTTTAAAAAAAATTCCTGAAAAAAAACATTATTTAAAAAAAATTATTCATTACTTTTACACTCTCAGATGTTGCATCGCATTCGAATTTGAAAAAGAATGTGAAATTCTATAATATCTAAGACTACTCCGAAGATCTATAATTTGTGTGTTCGCGGTAGCCAAATGGTCAAGGTGTCGATCCCATTTTATTAATCTAAGCTACTTTCACACCCTCCACCCCGACAAACGCCACACAAAAACATCTCATTTGGCTTTGAAATTAGGGGGCGAGTGTATCGCTGTGTCAGTAAAAATCAAAGAATTTGGTTAGTGGGTTTTTTTTTTGTGCCTATTTTAAAAGAATTTTTTTTACTAGCACGATGGAAAAAGCTCTGAAAAATGCTATTTTACTCAAAATGAAGATGGTGCTTCTTAAGGCTGCTGAAAAAGACGAAACCGAGAATCTGTAAAGGTTTTCGTACTGCAAAATTTTAAATTAGATTTCATTATGTCCTTCTGAATGTTTTTGTTTCATTGATTTTCACTAAAATGCATGCACATATACATATCTATGTAGATAAAATGTAAATAATAAACTCATTATGTCCTTCTGAATGTTTTTGTTTCATCGATTTTCACTAAAATGCATGCACATATACATATCTATGTAAATAAAAAAAATGCAAATAATAAACTTAATTTTCTTACATGTATGGGGTTTTTTAACAATATACTTTAACATGAAAAAATATTTCAGTCCCCTTGGTTTCGTGTTAAACAATTTTCACCGTATTCTCTTGCTTCTTAAAATAAAAAATCTTCCAATTTTTAAACAAAAGCATTAGTTCTTAAGATTCACTGCGTACAGTATTTATTTATTCTTGTCATGGATAAACTGGAAAATGTACGATATTTCCAACCAGAATTCTTCAGTTATAAGAAAAGGATATGAAACGAATCGAATTCTATGTGGAAAAATTATTTATGGCGTGCAAACCAAGCACAATGGAAAGAGATGTTTGAGGGTGAGATTTTGAAAAGATTTGTCGTCCATAGAAAGCACGTTCTCAGCACTTTTTTCACACAATAAACTTCATACACGATGGAAAACCGGAAATCAAATCGAATTATTTCTCTTTTGCTATAGATAGAGGAATAGGTCAGGGATCTTTTTATTGTCGTTTTTTTTCCTGTCGAAAGAAACGTCAAAAGAATTTTGATCTTTACGATAGTGAGGAAATCTGATTTGTAAATATGAAAGGTAAGGTTATCGAATACATAATCCTCCCACCAATCATTTGGGCCTATTTTCTCAATAAACCTCCTCGAAGATCTCTTTTCCAAAACGAAATTAAATTTTTGGAATTTGTTAGACAACTACTTGTGACAAATAAGCATATCGAATTCAAAAAGGTACTTGAGGTTTCGTATAAAAAATGTAATGGTTCTTCTAGGTAAAAGCTTTAAGCAAAGTGACTACTTCAAATTGTTATTGTAATTTGCGGGGGTATTTCTAATATATAATAAAATACATTTTACGTTATCTGTATTTTTATTACCTTAAAATCACTGATTTAATCAATAAAAAAGGCAAAACTGTTTTGTGGTCTATGTAAATAAAAAAAAGCCTAAGTTTTCTTAATATTATTTTCCGTACAATGTTTTACTAATAAGAAATGTCACTTCTAATAGATACCGACTTTAAAACGTGTTTTATGTAAACTAGGTTTTTCCTTGAAACAGGGATAGGGGGTTTCAGAAAATGTTTATGTGCATGTTTTGTGTAATATTACAATTGTTTTGACTTTTTGTTAAAAAAAAATCTCTCATTGCATTATTGCGAACTTTGAGTATTTTTAACTAGAATATTATAGACAATTATATTATAACTAGATATTACTATTATAACTATGTGACGGATCTATACGCGGCTCTGACTAACTCCTTGGGGATCCCTTTAAGGGAAATAATTATTTCAACCAACTTTCACCGAAGGTAAGACAACGTGATTGTGCAAATTAAGTTTATTATATAAATTCTGTATTCACGAGTTTTGAGAGTTAGTGAAATGAGAATCTAAGATTATTAAAGTAAGAATTGAAGATTACCAAAGTGATTATCGCTCGGATTCGAGGTGATCAAGCCAACCTTTAGTGTTCAAGGCCTCAGATATAAGATTTTTGAATTACAAGAGTTCAGGTATTGTGCTCATTATTTAAATAGAAGTTAGAGAGTAAATTGTTAGAGCGCGTCCGAGTTAAAAACGAGCTTGTATAAGTTATCGCAGAAATTAGTTGAATGTTCGTAAATATTATCCACATGCTAACTGGTCTCGCCTTCGCGCTCTAGTTATTGATCAAAACTATCTTAATTGGATTATTATTGCGTCTGTGTTGAATATTGTGACAAATAAACGATTTTAGTCAATCATGTCGTCTGATCAATTAGTTCCTCCCACACATCTAGCCGGGTCCGAGAGTCAACAAGGGGGTTGGAGGGAAGTAGGAATAGACCCTCATTACGAAATAGGGTCACATTTTTATAATTTCCTATAATTTTTTTTACTAGTTTTTTCCTCCATTTTCATATTTAAAAAGATTTTTTCTTTACAAGTTAACCTTTTTCGTCGTATAGTTACTAAATATATATCTAAAAATCAGACAGACACATAAAAAGAAAATCTCACTTTTCAGTTTAAAAAGAAGAAATTCGCGAGTAGTCGGATGTGGCATGCCTTAAAAAAAACTTTCTTCTCACTCTCAAAAAACCACACTCATGTAGGTGTAGAACATCTAATTTAATTTTCCTCAAAGGGTTTTCATGGTACTGTAGAACGTCGTTTTTTCGAATGTTTATTATCGGGAGTAGTAGCGGCGTTAGGCGTCGGCGACGGCCTCGCGCTTGAGGGGGCCTCGCAAAGTTTTTAATTATTTATAATTATTTAAATTAAATTAAAATTTTTAATTATAAAAAATTCTATTTGTGTAATTTTTGTCATCATTTGATTAGCAATAAATCCGTTTACACATACATTAGTTTAACTATAATTCGGCTTATGTAATTTAACGTTTAGGAAACTAGGTAACGTTAGTGACTAGGAAAAAAGGAGGCCTCGCGAACCCTAATTTCTCCGACGTCCACGCGTGGTCTAGCGCCGCCACTGATCGGGAGCGTCAAATATCATGACCAAAGTCAGAATACGTTTTCGAACAGTGCAATGCTCAACAATTGTTTCGCGTGAGGCCAAAAGTGACGGGAAAATCCAAGGTGAGGGATATTTGGGGAAATTTAGTTGTGTGGTTTGGTAAACATCTGCGTGGAATATTAGGTCAGTTTCTTTCCAAATGAGGGGGTGTATACGTGCTCTTTTGTTAAGTTTTGTTGATGTAGAAACCTGAATGACATGCTATTCAGAAGACTGCGGATCTCAAATGCTAAATGATGAAAATATTATGACTTCCGTGCACGTAGAATCCGACCCTGTCGACGATGAAACGGATGAAGAGGAGGACAACAACAACAACGAAAGTCACAAGGGTCCATCAAATGCTGACGCGTTTTATGCCTGGTTAGAGACAGCTATGGAGGGGTACGGACAACAATCAGAGTATTGTCCTACTCAACTACTGCTGCTCAAGAGAATCAGAGATCTTGCAGGTAAAAAATGAAGATGTACAATGGTTACAGCGAAAAATAAGTGATTATTTTCCGCAATAAAGGTAAAATTGCGACATTTTGCACCTATTTTTGCTTTTTCTTCAAGCACGTTTTCCGCAAGTGATTATTTTAAATATTCATATAGTGTCCGGTTTTATATATTACATGAATCGCATTATCCGAATAATCGCGTATCCGAACGGCGTCAGGTCCCAGTTGATTCGGATAAAAGATGTTCTATTGTACATATATTTTATAAATTTTGAAAGTTTTCGTAGTCGTTTTAAGATATTTATGGAAAACGTAACTTAAAATGAACTGACATCAAAACATTTTTTTGAAATTTTAAAATTTATATAAAATAATATATTTTACTTTCTTAGACCATCTACTTCTTCCTTATAAAAACTCAAGGGAAAATCGAAATATCTCCTCAATCTTCATAAAAATTTACAAAAAGGTTTGAACGTATACGTTGAAAAAAAGCCATTAATTGAGCAACTCTACAACATTTTAAAGCTAAAAATTAAAGGGGAAAAAAGCCAGAATAATTAATTAAATCAAGCCCAACATAGCTCACCTTGCTTGTAAAACTAAGCGTATTTTTTTTTAATCAAAGTAAACAGAAAAATTGCTTGCTTAAATTGATTAAAGTGTTAAATAATCAGCTAATAATCCAGCATTACATAGCGCAATTCACGGGTAATTGTTGTTGTTGTTTGTTTGTTTTTTCATTAGCCTAACATGCGGTTGGATGTAAGGATGAGTTTAAAAATGAAAAGATTTCTCCCCCCCCCCCAAAGTGAGAGCTCGTATTGCGCTGAATAAAGAAGGCTAAACAGCATAAATGAACACGGTGCAAAAAATTATTTTTATTACATTTAATTAAATGATTAAAAAGCTTAACATATTACAGAATTTTTTAATGTTCAGAATACAAATAAATTATAGTTCAAAAAAACTAAAGAACACGCTTTTATACTAAATCGAACTAAAAAGTTTTTTAAAAAATTCAAAAATAAGAATAAAATGATTAACGAGAAATTAATGTAATTAGGGTAAAAGCGTGGGGCGCTTTATGTCAATTGTTATAATTTCTTACTGGTTCTATTCCGAAATGCTGAGTTAGTGTAAAAATGTAGTACAAAGCACCCCACGCTTTTACCCTAATGACATTAATTTTCTCGTTAATCAAAAATAAAGAACACGCTTTTATAATGAATCGAAATAAAAAGTAAAAAAAAATAATTCTTAAAATAAGAATAAAATGATTAACGAGAAATAAATGTAATTAGGGTAAAAGCGTGGGGTGCTTTATGTCAATTGTTATAATTTCTTACTGGTTCTATTCCGAAATGCTGAGTTAGTGTAAAAATGTAATACAAAGCACCCCACGCATTTTCCCTAATTACATTAATTTTCTCGTTAATCATTTTGTTCTTATTTTTGAATTATTTTTTTTTTACTTTTTAGTTCGAAAATTCAGTATAAAAGCATGTTCTTTAGTTTTTTTTTAACTCTAATTTGTTTTTAATTTTTAAGTTCGATCTACAATAAAAGCGAATTTTTTTCGTTTTTTAAACTATTATTTATTCATTTTTGAATTTATCCTTGAGTTTGCTATTAGGACCCGGTATTGCGTGTCTGCTGGAATTAGACTTGCCCTTCAATGGATATACACTGGTGTGCAAAAATTAAGGACGAGACGGTTTTTTCAATATAACTTTGTACAAAAGCATTCCAAATCAACACATTTAATACCGTAAGATCCCCAATACGTAAGGACATGAGTAATTTAATCAACACTTACTAAAAGAGAAATCAGAGGGATAAAAAGAAGCTTTATTGAAAAAGTAGCATGGAGCGCAATGCGACTGAAGGCCGAAACATCCCTGTGATGGGTGTCCAGTAAGAAATATCCGGTCTTTAGTAGGGGATATGATCTCCCCTGACTGCTAGGCAGGTTTCACAGCATCTGCCTATGCTGAGAATGAGGGTGTCAATGAGTTGTTGAGGCATTGCTGCCCATTCGTCTTGCAGCGCCAATCGAAGCTCCGGAATCGTTACTGGTGGTAAGGTACGAGCTGCCAAGCGTCTGCCTAGAAAATCCCATACATGCTCGATGGGATTGAGATCCGGAGATCGTGCCGGCCAATCCATACGTTCAATATCCTCACTCTCTAAGAGCTGTTCGGCAGCTACTGTGCGATGACATGGTGCATTGTCGTCCATGAAAAGGAACTGCGGACCCACAGCGCCTCTAAAAAGACGCACATATGGAAGAAGAATCTAGTTACAATAACGGGTCCCGTTGACTGAACCTGCGTCGAAGATGTGAAGGTCTGTACGACTACCAAGCATGATGCCTCCCCAAACGAGAACACCGCCACCTCCATACCTGTCCCTTTCAATGACGTTCGAGGGATGATTGCGGTTTCCCCGCTCTCTCCAGATGAGTATGCGATGAGAATCGCTACTCAGACTGAATCTGCTCTCATCTGTAAAGAGTACTCGTCCCCATTCATTGTCTCTCCCGGTACCACAGAGAACGCCTTCTCCGATGGGCAGGCGTTAGAGGTACACACCGTACAGGGCGTCGTGCAAACAGACCACCACCGTGCAGTCTTCTGGCCACGGTAAAACGCGATATCGGTCGTCCAGTCGGATGTGTCGTGTGTCTAGCGATTTCTCCCGCTGTCTTCCGCCTGTTTCTTCTGGCCTGTAAGGCAATATACCGGTCATCTGCGGGTGTGGTTCCTCGTGGACGACCACTACTGAACCCCCGGATAGCTGTTCCTGTAGTTTGAAATTGTCTCCAAAGTCGTGAAACGATGCTGTGAGCAATTCCGAACTCTGCAGCCACACTTGTCACACTGCGACCTTCCTCCAACTTCCCAATGATTCGACCTCGGGTAAAAGCATCCAGATGTCGTCTAACAGATTGATTATTCGCCATTTCTCGCTGAGGCAGCAACTCGGTGTGATTTTAACTGCTATACGGTGTGCAATCTCTTTGCCAGAAATACTAATCTTACACCGACAACATGCTTTACTACTCAGACACTCCCCCATTACGTCTACCTACATATCTGCGCATGTGCTACCGTACATCACCTCACTTAATCTCCTGATTGGTCTTTCTGTCCACTCTGCCTCTTCGTTCAGCTGATATGCTAATTTTTCGACTTCGTCCTTAATTTTTGCACACCAGTGTAAATTAACGAGTTTGAAGGGTATTTATTCTCTCCATTTACCGGGCCTCTGATGAGTCCAGTATCGTTATATTTCAAAGATTCCGTCTCCATAGATACAGGTCAAACTATTTAAAGTTTGTCAAGAAGAAATATTAAACATCAATCGTATTATCACCTTCTAAAAGCATTGCTTCAAGAACTGATAGAAAATTTAATTACAGTGGTGGCAAAAAGTCCTGAACACCCTCATTTTTTAGCGTAATTTTTGTGTTTGACTTAATTTTTCGTTGTGAAATTATCGCACTATCTTAAATATTGTTATTGATTTTAATGTATTTTTTCATGCTGATTTCAAATCTGTTTGTAGATTTCATCTAAAGTAAATAGTTTAATTGATATGTTGAAAAAACCTTGTCAAGAAAATACAAGGTCACTGTAAGAATGAGTGAGTGTGTTTTCCACCAATGAAATGCTCCGTTATTTCAACCAATCAGAGAGCAGTAGCGATAAAGGGTTGAAAGAAAAGGGTGAAACGTGGTTTATTGTATTGAATGCAGTTGTGTGTGCTTGTGGAAAATAGTGTATTGAAAGCAATTTGAAGTGCGTTTGTGGAAAATATTGGAATTATGGCTAAATTTTCATATCTGCCTGAGATATCAGCCTGAGATTCTATGCGCCAAATTGCTGCTAAAGTACCATGTGGCCTTTCTACTGTTGTAAGAACTTTGAAAAGATTTTCTGAAACAAATTTTATTGCGGACAGGGGGCGATCAGGATGACCAAGAAAAACATCTTTACGTGAAGACAGGTTATTGCACAGAATTTCACTTTCAAACAGAAAGCTTAATTCCTCACAAATTTTGAAGCAATAGACTTTGACATCAAATGTGAGTGTGTGCCCAAGAACTGTTAGAGGAAGACTTCTGGAAATTGGGTTACGAGGCTGTAAAGCGCGCCCAAAACCATTACTGACTGAATTTCAACGCAAGAGGCGATTGACGTGGGCAAGGAAACATTCATTATGGACTATTAAAGACTGGGAAAAGGTAATATTTAGTGACGAGGGGGAGTCAGTTTTGTATTTCTGGCAACCAAAGTAGTGCCTATGTAAGACGACGCTCTCATGAGGAATTCAGCCCTCAGTGTCTGAAGCCCAATGAAAAGTACCCGACAAAAGTGAAGGTATGGGGTTGCATGTCTTCTCATGGTGTTGGAAGACTTCCCATCATTAGCGGAACAGTGAAAGCCATGGATTACATTGAAATACTACAAAAAAAATTGCTACCAACTGCGAGAGATCTTTTTGGGAATCAGTCATGGATTTTTCAGGACGATAACGCCCCTTGTCATCATGCAAAGGTAGTCCAGAAATGGTTGAAAGACCATACTATGAATAGAATGAACTGGCCAGGACAGTCTCCCGACCTTAATCCGATAGAGAACTTATGGTTTAAAATTGGTTATGAAATTTCAAAGAAAAAACCTTCAAACAAACGTGAATTAATTGAAGCTTTAATATTTTCCTTCAACCATATTGTCACGAAAGATCTTCTTTTGAAATTGGTGCATTCCATGCCAAAAAGATGTAGAGCCGTAATTAAAGCAAACGGCTGGCCCATAAAATAATGATTTTCTAACATGTGACAACAATGTAATTTTCAAAATGCTTATTAAAATATACCGTATTTGTCAATTTTCATGTTATTTTTCTTTGTATATTATGTTATTCTATATTGTTTTATTCTGCACATATTTCACATTATTGTGTTCAGGAGGCTTTACTACAAAAAATATTTTAGTCATTAAGAAACTAGTAGTAGATTTGAAATCAGCATAAAAAAATACATTAAAATCAATAACAATATTTAAGATAGTGCGATAATTTCGCAACGAAAACTGAAGTCAAACACAAAAATTACGCTAAAAAATGAGTGTGTTCAGGACATTTTGCCACCACTGTATAATGTTAATTCATATCATCATTTCTAAAGGTATTGCTTTACAAAAATAAAAAACTTACCACTGTGCTGTAGAAAACAATTATTTCTTCAACTTTTGTATGCCTTCAATGATATGCTGAGAGAGTCTTTACCATTTTCTTTACACATCAATGTGACTGCTTCTTTGAATAAACTGTCGATTGTTATACTTCTCTACTACCATTGGTTAGCTTGCTATTCATGATTTCATTGTCTAGCGCAGTATTTGGGACAAATTTTATTTCCAACAGTCTTTTTAAAACATTTACAAGACCTGATTCAATAACTGTTTAAAATAATATATAGCTTATTATTTACATTCTCACAGTTAATCGTAACTCTCATGTTTGCGTAACACAGTAATTATTGAAGTGAAACTTCTTTGCAGACGGGAGTGAATGGGAAATTTACCCAGTTTTGCGTAACAGTGAAAAAGGGAACGGAAGTAGTGATTCCCCCATCCCCACCTCCGAAACGTCTACATGGCAAGGAGATAGCGAGCGGGAGGAAAAGAGCCGGGGGTACACCACGTGACCTGCGTCATATCCGTTAAAAAGTTGGACGATTGCTAAGAGGGAATTGTGCATCAAAAATATATCTTGCTGCTATGGACGAAAGGTGCTCAGGTGTTGGTGACATTACAGTGGGTACCCTTGCTACTCTCGTGACGAACTCGAGTGGCGTACTTTCGTAGTTTTTATGTAATAAACGTGCCGTTTTCAACGAAATAAACGCACCCAAAATATTACCATTATATGGCTCTTCCCGTTTCGGGAGTGTCTGGGGCATTGTGTATATGTCACTAACGTTTGCGCCAGAATCGCTACGGATAGTAAACAAACACAGTAACTTCTGTTAGTGATGCATTAAGTTTATATTATTAATTTTTGTTTCCATTGAATCAAAATTAATTCTGGTCAGATAGCCGATAACAAATGCAAAAAGAGGAAAAGAATTTCGTGAAAGAAAAAAAAAATCTAGCAACAATTCCAGGCGAAAGTCTATATATCACCAGGTAGTTCTGTCGCAGCTTTTATTATCTTTATCCATAAAGTTTTAGTGCTGTACACATCAGAGGCTGCTGCAATCATTGGATCCGATGATGATGATTAAAAGCCGATTATCTTAACTGGAAACTTTAATGTTAATTTTGCTTCAGAAGAGAAGCAAAGCCGCTCATTCAATTCTTGAAACGGACACTGAATTTGACAATTAATAATGATTCTAGAGAAGGAAAAACAATATACGGAACCACGATGGATGCAGTTTTCTCACTTTTTCTTGATTGACTACAATCGAGGACTTTTATATCCTACTTTAGTTACCACACACCTATTCTGTCTTTCTTGGAAAATGATGATATAGAAAATTGAATAAAAATATTTTCATACAATAAATAAAGTTCGAAAGTTTTCTCAGCAGTTTAATATAATTAAATCTATCCCTGCATTTATGGCCAACGTCACCAAAAAGTTTCACTTCTATCGAGTGGCTTTCCACGTTCTTTTTATTTTCTGATATTGTTTTTTATCAACATAATCGATGATGAAAAGTAAACAATTATTACTTTGATACTACAAATCAGGACAATATTTCAAAATTAATTCAATGGATTTAGTATTTTTTTTGCGTTAACCAGCAACATTTAATGGAGTTTTCCCATTTCCATCCAAAGTATCAACATTAATGGATTGTCAAATAATGTTTAATGATATGGCCATTTCCATGTATAGCAGCGTAGTAGATTGGTAATATTCCCTTACTTCCACGATTAATATTGGTGTCTTCACATATGAGCATCTTTATCATGTCCTTATTCTTTGCGGTGATAGGTAATCATAATAATATGTTATTTATACCTTTTGCTTTAATGGATACTTAAGGATTTTCTGTTGTACAGTGATAAAGTCAGCCAGTGACCAGTTATCCACGCCTATTAGAGAGAATGAGCAATGACCAAAACTTATACCATTTTCGGGTTCAGTGTCACTAGCGTAAGCGAGGGTGGATAGTTGCGTAGCTGTACGAAGTAAAAGTTAAATTCTGGGGAGGGAACTTGAAAAACAGGTACCACACACGAGGAAGGCAGCCGCGCACAAATTCCCACTCCTTCAATGAGGGTCCACTCCCAGGTTAATCACCGAGATGGTTCATACTACCAATCCTCATGTTAAGAGACAGAAGAAAAAGGGAACGAATAATATTGGAAAAGTTGAAATCATTCTATCACTCACCAATGCTTAATAGTAACTTAAAGACTCGAATTTTTGTTGAATCATATGTGACCAGAATATCAGATTATCTTATGAAATATCTCGGAATCTAATCATTTCATCTAATGCTTCGCCGTTACACGGGATTATGCCTGTTAATTTTGAGCAATCAAGTTCTTTTATTCGGATAGTCTATAAACCGTCCGCTGCTAAGTGCTGTATAAGCTTGTCCAGCAGCAAACAGCCGAGAACCTAGATAAACGACTGCGTGATCAACCATACACCCTTGCATTTTGTAGACGGTCGATGCCGAACTCGGGATTAATGGCAACATTCGTCTTTCAGCGGTACCATAGCTACACTTTGCCGGGAACTGTATAGATATTGGTTTAATTAGATGCATACCATCTGAACCGAAATCGATACGGACTGACGGTATGTCTGTATCATATACTTGATCTCGTCGAAAATGTGGCCAGAGTCGTGTAGCAGCCTAGCTATCCTTCTCCCGTATATCTGTATAATTGCATTCTGTACAAATTTTTCACATGCATTTTTTCTTTTTTGCCCAAGTTTTATTTCCTACTAATGAATACTATTCAAATCAAACAAGTTTGTTTTCAACTCATATTCGTGTGCTTAATTACTCTCGGGTACATTTTATACTGATAGAAAAAAAAAACCCAACTTCAAGGAAAAAATGTTGTCAACTAATAAAACTTCGGCAATAAAAATCATCTACCTATACAAATGTATAGGTAGCCGATATTTTAATTGATTAAAGTTTCAAGATCACAGGTTAAGGTAAACGCGAGTAGAACAATTTCAAGTGTGAAATGATGATACATTAAAAACCGGTGTAGCCGCTACAATTTTAAATGTAAGCATGCAAACGTGCATATCATGTGTCGTACTGGTACCGGAGATCAATTTGAGGGACGGAAAATATAAGGTTGTTTAATTTTGGTTGTGGATAAAGCTGACATTGACGTCCAATGATGTCCCATTCGTGATCGATTGTACAAATATCTGGTGATCTAGCAGGCCAACGTAAAACGTTGACACCGTATATAGACTGTTGTATTACAACAGGGATGAGAGAGAGAACGTTATCCTGTTGGAAAACACCCCTTGAATGATGTTTATAAAATTGCATTGCAACTGTTTGAATCGCCAGACAGATGGACTAGTTTGCAGTTAGAGTGTGTGGATTAACCTCCAGAGGGCTCCATGAATCAAAGAAAATTGCTCACACCAAACCATAACTGTAGGTGCAGGCCCAATGTATCTAGGTGGCAGAAAGAATATTTGCAGGCGCTGACATATCCTTCTTCTAATCAATATATAGCCATCACTGCAGTGGCGTAAGGTACACTCCTCAACTCTCGCATTGTGGGGCTCGGCTATGGTTCTAGGGACTTTGCAGGGGGGGGGGCCTAAAAGTCTCCTGTTACGCCACTGCTTCTCTGGCACCAAGACAGAAAAAGGTTTGATCGGAGAACACAACACATCACCACTCCGCTCTCCAATAATTTCTAGCATGACATCACTAAAGTCACAGATGTCAATGATTTCGAGCTAATGATATGAAAGCTACAGGGCGTCTGGCCTGGTAGCTATTTCTTAAACGATTGATTAGTTACAGTTTACTATGTCACTCTGGTGCCAGAAAAGGCTGTAATTTCTGCTGTAGATGTACTATGTTCCCCAGCCATGTGGTGAATACTGGGATCTTCTCTGTCAGTAGTGACCCGTGCATGATTGCGCTATAGTTTTCTTCAGGTAGTGCCTTCTCTGGACCACTGTCTTCCTTCCAAGTCTTTCTATATTACCGTGGAAAGCAAATCCATCTTTTTTTAAAAAAATTTTTAGCTTTATTATACAGTCTCGTGTTCAAACTCAGCGAGCTGTTGATAATGGCTTATTCGTAGTTTTAAAGTCATTTTGGACTAACATCAACTCACTACTTCAAATCTCAACAATAAATAACCCTCACGAACTTTACAGTGCGTATTTAAAGTACACTTAGTTCACATCCTCCACGTGGTGTAACTAGCGTCACAGTTACGTGCAAAGCGAAAAATTAGAATCAAAATTATCTTTCAGATGTATAAACACACCAACCAAATTTCGTTGACACAGCACAAATCTTTCTTTGAGAAGGAACTTTTATTTCCTTCAGTGTATTTTACTAATGGAATTAAATGAAGTTACATGATAAAAGATATTTCTAGTTCAAAAAGCAAACTATTTCAAATTAGTTGAATTTAGGCCTTAATAACAAGATAAAGATAGAAATTAATAGCAAGATAAAAGCTGTCCTGGCTGAAATCCGTGATACGAATGAGGGAAAAAAAGATCACAATACTAGAGACGATTAGAAACAGATGGAAAAATATAAAACTTCCCTAACGACCATGATTGGGAATGCCATACTCCAGAGAATAAGTGCTAATAGCAAATCATTGCAATAAGTTGAGTGTGATACATATATATATATATAATTAAAAGGATCTAACTTACTAAAATCTTTAGAAAATTATATCCAAAATTTCAGAAATGAATTTGGAAAAATAGACAAGGAGCAACTGATTTACCAGGGCTCTCGTTTGTAGAGGAAGCTGGACAGAAAAGAAAAGCAGTAAAAGAAAAAAATATTTTTGTTGAAAGTAAAAAGAAGTCGGTTACGAATTTTTGAAAGAAGGGAAATTTCATAGTGAATTCATGTCATACGCGATAGGAAAAGAGCAGAACTATCCTGAAGAGCTGAGATTTATCAAACTGTTATAGAATACTTTATTGTATTTTTGACGAGAGATTGTAACCGGAAATATTAAAAAGAAAGCTACACAAACATTAAAGGAAACTTACGAAGACGATATTGAATCTTTTAATTTTGGCGATATGAATTGAAAAAAGAAAGATGTAATGAATACCTCTACTATAAATTTATCGAGTTGGAAGAGAAATCCTAATGTAGAAATACTTTTGAAAATATTTTTAACAATACCGTTATCGAATGCTTCAGGTGAAAAATTTCTTTAGTTTTAAAACGTGGTAAAAATAATTTAAGAAGTACTATGGGAGAAAAGACAAATTGAACAAAATGGACATATTACATACATAACAAAATGTTTTGGACAAAATAGATATGGCAAAAATAATTGATGAATTTGCCAAAGAGAAATCAAGTTGTACAGCAAAACTGTAAGCTCTTCAGTAATGTTTTTAAATTTTTTTATATACAGTTAAGATTTTTCTTTAGGCATTGAGTTTTTTTATTATCAGTACATTTTACTTTGAGAATTTAAAGTAGGCGACTATTTTTACTATTTTAGTTTTTCGACTCTTAAGCCCATGGGCTTCAAACCTTTTGCCGCCAGGGGCCTCCAATGACCTTAATCCGCCTCTGGTCGCAGGACCTACATTTGGGTAGGATTCCAGGGCTTACATATGCGTAGGGGCCCAGGGCCTCAAGGAATCTTAGGACATTCCAGAGAAGTTGCTTGGCGTTTTTAAGAGGCATTGGAAGGCAAGGAGGATGCAGCGTCGAAGCCTCTTTGGCCAACTAGTCGGCTTGTTCTTTTCCATGAATGCCGCAATGGGATGGAATCCATTGAAGGATGTCCTCTCTTCCAGTGCTAAGAAATGAGTTAATAAGTTGTTTGCACTCGAACTCAAGTTTTGAAGGGAATAGATTATAGCCAGATACGGTCTTAATTGCGGCTTGAGAACCTATGCATATTACAATATTTTGGCCAGGAGAAGCTCTAAAAGACATCAATATTGCGAAAATTTCATCAAAACTGTCTGACTAGGCAGTGGTTCTTTAAGATTAAAAGAGGGAAAGTACCAGCTTAAGCTCTACCAAAGGAAGCTGTGACACAGCCATCAGTAAATACATGAAACCAGTCTTGTGATTTGGATATCTTTCATGGTTAGTAGCTAGAGCTGAAGACCTTAACTCAGCCAGGAGGGAATTATGCTTACGAACAGGCAGGACCAAATCCAGTTTAGCTGAAACATATCACGGAAAGGTTTAAAGGTGGGAAGTCTATTATCGGAAACACGAAAAACATTTGCAAGTCTCTGGAACTCAAACAAGAAAGTATGTTAAGTCTTGTTTGGAAAGCATATATATTCAGGCCAGAAATGTTCCTTTCTCAATAATCGCTCACCAAGAGAAAGAGCAGATTATTAACGTCTTTCAGATGGACCACAAATTACAGACTGCAGCTGCATAGCAGCGATAGGGGTCGAGGTGATTGCACTAGTGATAAATGTAAGTGCTTTATTTTGAATAATGTCCAACCTTGATAATGCACTTCAGAAGCATTAACAAGAAGCTCAGAGCCGTAATTAAAAACAGGTCTAATGTAAAAGTTAAAACACTTTGGGATAATCCCCACTCAAAATTTCAAAATTGGCAATTCTTTTTAACCTCGACCACTTTAGTAATATGTTTAGTCCAAGTTCGTCGGGAATCAAAGGAAATCCCGAGGTAAGTAGTACAGTCAGTCCTGAGAGTTGTAGTATCCTTCCTCGTTGGTGCACCTTGAGTAATGCTAATTCTGCTACAGCTTTCGCCATTTTCTTGCAAGCCTTGTTTCTTTTTATTGGAGACTTCTGTGAAGATTTTTAGTAACTGGGCTATGTGTTTTATTTTTTTTACACAAACTATCAATGTCCAGATCTATTGAAGTAATCTGCAGTCCTATTTCATATTGCTACGAATTTTGTAAAAATAATTTTTATTTCGATGTGCAATGCATTTATATTTCTCTATGCTACATTTATTTTATGCTAAAATTGTAATATTCACAAGCGCAACGCCGTCCCTTAAGCTATAATGGCGATTCAATGGGAACCTGGCGATAGAGCCAAGTTGGCATTATTTTTGGCGTCTAAGTTAGCGAGTTCGGAACCCTCTGGATTCTTCTAGAAATTAGTGGAGAAATCCACTATAATTTCACGATCTATGACGTAGGCGGATTTTTCTCGAAGCATCCGCAATGGATATAGAGAGGCGCTCGCCGAGCGGAGTCAGTCTGGTTATTACTAGCGATTAGGAAACTTGGCTTAACCGCGACTACCGATTAGCTCGGGTGTTCAAATAGGACGAGCGGTGCTTGGGAATAATTTTTTACATACGTGTATGTTAGACACTGATAATTGCATCTGAGTGTTGTTGAATCCTATATTTCAAGAATTTATTTTCGACAGTAAATTCTCATCGCTCTTGAAGAACTGTCTTATTGTTTGCATAGAATCCACGAACAACGTAACAATATTTTACTTTAACTTGTTAATTCTGCCACATACGTAGAGAAATATTTATAAGCTTAAATAACATTAAAATGTTTATTAATAATTAATATTTTTAATGTACATAAGCGGCACTTCAGCAGCAAATGAGTTTTCAAGTATATGTTAGTATTTATCTCTTAGTTGCAACATTAGAGAAATAATTGATTCAGCTTTGACTGGTTAATTTTCAAACACATCGTCCATAAAGGAACATTAATTTTAGTAATTATTTTTCAAATGTGAATTTTTTCCCCGAGATTTTTAATTTACAAAATCTTTAACTAATATTTTTTCTATACCTAAGTGATAAAAGTATAAATTGCTTATGCTTTCTGAAATCCTATTTCAAAAATGAATAATAAATTTATTATATATTTTTTATACTTTTTAGCTCATTATGTAAATAAGAATTAATTTTGTAATTGATATGCATCCTTATTTTATATAATGATTATTGATTTTATTTAAAAATAACTTGATGTATTTCCGGGAATGACAATTACATTCTCGGGATTTCCCGGGAATGGAAAAACCCGGGAAAACAGAAACCCTAATTGAATGTTTGTTTTTTAAAAAATGTTCCTTATTATTTTTTATTATTATTACTATAATTATTACAAATGGAAAAAGTGATTTATTGCATAACTTTTCACTCATAAAATTCAACTCGCTCCATGCCATTTAGTTTTGCAAAACATTGCACAAGAGTAAAAAATCATTTTGTAGAGCCCAGTGTCACGAACAGGCTGTTTGCAGTCTAAATAGCACATATAAACAAAACCATTTTAATATTTTATAAGATAGTATAACAATAAAAGTTGCAGGAAATTACTAAAAAGTAAGACAGCAGTAATTAAAAGTGTAAAGTAATGCTTAATTGAGGAAAGAAAAAAACTACATACAATTTAAATCTGAAAAGAATTTATTGATTACTATCATACACAAACCACCAATAAATTCCAGAGTATCCATATAATTTGTAGTATAATTCTATCACTTGTCAGTCTTGCCCAGATTCTAATCAATTTAAAAAAAGTAAACCAAAAGGAGAAAAAAATTCATATAATCCCCATATAAATTTAAAAATTGATCTCCACGACAGTGTTAAAAGTACCAGTAGTGTGTAGTTGGGAACAGTTAAAAAACATGTCTTTAATAGTAAACTGTCCAGAATCAATTTTATAGAAGGGGGGGGGGAGTGTGTGAGTGCTCATGATCTCACAAAAGAAGTGAAAACTTCAAATTTTTGCAGTTATTTCAGGGATTAGTTTGGTGAATAAAAAACAAGGGGAAATTAGTAATGTCATATAAAATTATTCATTCATATGTCTGTATTCATTAATATATTTTTCAAAATTTACAATCATATTTGTGAATTAATTGTATTCTAAAAAGGAAACAATAGGTTTATGGCAGCAAAAATAAATACTTTACATTCCAATGATTTAAATATCTAAAAAAAACTCCATCAAGCGTTGTTCAGGACTTCGTCATACTTTCATTTGACATAATTAAATTTTGATTTTCAAAAATCAACAAAAGGTTTTGATTTGTCTTCTGAAAATCCCCATTTAAAATCACAAGTTTAAGTTCAGAAGAGCTGATCTGGCTTCAGTGTAGGCAACTAGATTTTTGTGAATGAATTTGATAATTTTCTCAACACTTTGATTTGGTGAAATATAAATAGCAACCATTAAAATTATCTGTCCATTTTCTGCTCTAGATTTCCCTGCACAAATTTTTCTGATACATGATTGATTAAAATCAAATAATTATGTAGTATTTGATGCTACATCCATTCTCCATTTTGTATAAAAAATAATTGTAAGGAAGTACATGCACACATTGAATAATATACGAATCAATAATTGAAAATTTAAATAAAGAAAACAAGGAAATATAAAAAGTAAACATTAATTGGCTTTAAATTTCTTCACTGTTCGATTATCCTTCGCCGTTGAAATTTCTTCACTGTGCTACTTTGAAAAATTATTTAAGCATATATTCCTGAATGTTATATTTTTCAAAAATACAAAAATACAGGTGTGTTACAGTTTACAGAACATGAATGAAACAAATGAAAGACATTCCACACACAATTCATGTAATTCCATATATGCTTGCAAAGCAAGATAATTGGCAATCAACTTTAAGATATTTTGACTCACTATCTTTCAATATTAAAAAATTAAAAATAAAATGTTGTGTGAAATAATTTTCATAACAATATCTGTGGGGACTTTTTAAACCTCCTCTATCCAGAAGCTGCAAATATTTTGTTCTTTCTACATTTTGTGAATCGAAATTTATTTTTTTTATCAACAACAAATATATATTTGCAATCGAAGCATTCAAATTTTATATTATGCACGCAATAACCTTCTATGTACATTAAAACTTCATACTCTTCTATTGAAATATATTTTGTTCTATTTTTAAATTCCCTAGGTGTAATGTCTTTTTCAGTCTGTATCAACTGCTCATCTTTTCAGAAACAAAAATCCAAAACACATGGTGTCCCAGGTTTATTAGATGAGCAGTTATGTTATTAGTACACAATGTATTATTATAAAATGTGCACACAGCTTTAGGTTGCTATTAATAAAGTTTTTAATATTTTTAAGAATTAAAATTTGACAGAATAAACAAAACATTAATTTCACATTTAAACACTAATTTCTCATATAAAACAAAATATCTTAAATTTATAAATAAATAGGAATGTTGGCATAAATGCATTAATTTATTATACCTTGCCCTCAAAACTAAAAAGAAAGAAATTCAATAATGACACAATAATATAAATATTGTACCTTTCTTTATGGTTATTGCTATTGATATGTCCTTAGTAATAAATACAAGAGAACATGAACTACCAATATAAGCACACCAGATGGAAGGCTCAGTATTACCCAGGGAAAACATCCCTTCTTGGTCATGTGATTTCTTTTTAGATATGCATATGTCGTAGACTATTGAATTTTGATGACCTAGTCCAAACATAATTTCCAACAACAGACGAAAAAAGCCGAATGAGCATTACACACTCAAACCTGACGCCATCATTCAAGTTCTCTTCAGCAAAACGCACCTAAAGAAGTTATCACTTCAACAAAAAAAAAAGGAACATGAAGGAGTTATAATTATAAGGATACAGAAAATGTGATATTAAAAAACTGACTATATAGACATCAAGTTGGTATCTATACAAAATGTTAGAAAGTGTGAAGGAAATTTAATGATTTAGCAGTAACCTTCATTGGAAGACATAAATACATCTATGTTTTTGTGCGAGGTATATGCCAAAATAGGTAACGTATGATCTAGGGATATAATGTTATTGGCTTTTGTCAGTTTAAATCATAACTGATAGAAAAGTTTAAAATATTACTACATTTCAAAATTTGGTTCTGAGAGACTGCAGTCTTCCTTGCGACTCCATGTCTTTAGAACTTGACACAGCTAAACAAGTTCATAAAAGGCTGAAAAGTGTAAAAGTTGGCAGGTATGCACGGTTTTTCTTTTAAAAAATAATTTTCTGAAAAAGCTACAAAAAATGCAACCTTTTAGCAAAGGGTAAGAATTTTTTTTTTAAAAAAATGTACTTTTAGCTTAAAATTGCATGCTTCTGTATGATTTTTGTTTGCACCTTGGACGATGACACAACAAACCTTCATTCTGATTTTCGATAAAGCCATGCACACAGTTATCTACTGACATTGTTTACATATCATACTGTTTTTAAAGTCAAAGATAGAAGACACATGCCATTTATTTTTTCATGTTAAAACATACCTAACTTAACTAGTGTTAACTTTAAAATACTTCAATTTGAGAATTCCGTAATTGTAATCTTTTTTTGTTTCCAGAATTCATTTTAAAGCATTTAAAGCGAAATGATTTCATGTTCCATTATTAGCATTAAAAATCAATTGTGTTTGTGTCATTGATTCACATTTATTTCCCTATTTGTATTTTAGGAATTTATGCATGTAACAACAGATTGATTTAAATTTTCAAGACAAATTATATTACAGTGCTTAATCATGTTAAAAAATATTTTGCAAATAGGAATTCAGGTTAACTTTTTTTTGTTTTTATAAAAAAATTATGATTGTAAAACAGTACTTTCCTGTACATCAAATGAAATTTTTGCCAAATGCTTAATTTTTTTAAAAATTATTTACTTTTTCTCAATGTTTTAATGATGTTAAATACACAGAATATTACATTTACAAATATGCTGCTTTTCTCTCCCTTTAAATTATAAATGAAGTGGATTTGATGCAAAATATAGTGAAAGGTATGTGCTCACATATAAATATAAAACATTTAACTTGATACATCTATTAATTTTTACTTACTCGTAAAATCTTTTAAACAGAAAATCAAAAGCCCACAAAATTAGTTAAAATCTAAAACTAAAGAGAAAAAGCGACAAAGAACCATCCAATTAACTACAGTAAATAATTGCATTAAAAATAGTTTTCATGTCAAACCCTTTTCATGAACAAACCCTTTTCGAAATTTTCTGAAAATATGATTTAAAAAGAAAAGGTTCTGCTACACTCTCCTCCAAATCTTTTCTCTATAGTGTTGATAATCTTCAACCTAATAAAATGAGATTTCATACACACAGACACAGCACATATAATTTTTTCCCCAATACACTCACCAATTTTAGGTATTGCAGAACATCTGTATAAAATTAAAGAAAATTTATACGATCAAATAAATAGATCAATAGATAATACAACCTTATTTCCATTGCTTTTAATTTTAAAAAGGTGAGAAATATTGAAGGCATAACACAAGCTCACTTTTCACTGTCAGATGTGTACTAGTTATTTTAAGTTTGTTTCTCAGAACTCTGTTGGAAACAAAACGTATATTGGAATATTCAGCAATTTCTTGATATGAAACTCTGGTTAAGCGGGAAAAACTTTGACATTTACAGAAAAATAAAGACACTGCATCTATTTCAAAACACAAATTATTTCTTTTGCAACAGAAACTGCGGAAAAAGTGTTAAGCAATTTCTTAACTATATATGTATGTATAGTATTACCTGTTAAGTCAAAACAAGCTTCTTAAAATCCCATGTACGATACAGTTGGCAATTTCTGTGAACAGGTCAACTTCAATCACATGGAGATTACCACACAACTGAATTCCAGATTCTCTTTCAATAAAATTCAGAAAGTAAAATTTTTAGTACTCAAAACTTAGAGCACTAATTTGATAGATTTTTTTCTCAATCACTTACAAATTAATTTTTCTTTAGGTAACTTAGCATTTCGAAGATACAATATATTGCCAACTATTTGTACATTTTAATTATATATCAGAGTAAAAAAAAATTATTTCTACAGACAGTGTCGATTTAAGCTCATCTCTGCCCTGGGTGCAGAAGATCTGTGGGCCCCCTTGGCACTGGCGGATCGGAATTTCTAACCAGAAAATCTGGTTAATATCAGCTTATCTGAGCCTCTGCCCAAGTGCCCAATGGATAAAACGGCACTTTTTACATATGATCCTTGTACTTTTCAGAGCATTGTATTAGTAATAATTTGCTTTAACATTACAAAATAGGATTTTAAATTACACCGATTGTTTTCCAATAGTAAATACTTTCCTATAGATACTAAGAACAGTTCAAAAATATTAACTAGGTGTATGACTTTTACAAATACTTTCTCCCATTTAAAAAAATTTGAAATCTCCCAATCCCTTAAAAATGTTGAGTCCTTCCAAAAATTTAATTTTATTTGAGGAAAATTTGTGATTAGGAGCTACATATGATCACAAACCTGTTCTCATTAAAGTACATCACTAATTTTGTTTGGATTCTTTCCTCTTTTTAGTAACTGATCCTTTTTCCTGTCTGCACATTTGACAAAAAAAATATAATAGTACTCAAACATTATTAACAACAGTAGTATGAGAATAATTTAATCAGTAAGACAATATTTCAATTTTTTAATATTTTCTATCTTCACTAATTTAATTCACTCAGCATCAAAAAATAATGAACATTAATTTGAAAAATAGTTAATTTTTTATATCCTGTTACACATTTAATGAAGTTTAAAATTTTTGGATGTTTGCCAAAGAACTTAGTTTTCTCAATATCAAAGACTGAGTTGAGTGTTTGAATATAATTACTAAAATAGTTCAAAAATATCTTAATTCATAATAAAAGTGAATATGGATTCATAACAATAAGACCTTGTTAAACAAATATAAATCTACTTAAAATGTCAGTGCCACAGTGAGGGTTAAAGAAAAAGCTTTCTTATGTTTAAGTGCTAAATAAATAAAGCATGAATAAATAGGAACTTAATTTTTCTCTGCTAATAATTAATAAAATTTAACAAACCTAACTGAATGAACTTTCAGAGTAATAAAAAAGAAGAAAGGCTAATCCTTTTCAATTCAATCATTTTAAAATTGGTTTTACATTTTTAATTCTATCATTTTTTTTTCTTTCAAATGATTTAAATGTTATGCAAGTCATTTAAAATTATGACTAACCAGAGTAGCTTCAATTATTCTCACAGACATGTTTCTTTTGTCTAATCACAAATTTGACAAGGAAAAACATCAACAATTTTAAATAATGGCCTACAATAGAAATTATATATCTATCATAAAGAGTTTCAATAGTTATGATACTTCTATACACACACTGTGGGGAATAAAACAGGACAAATAGCCACAAGAGATTGAATAGTGAAATATAGCGAATCTTGTTTCAGACGTATGGTAACCCTAAATATAACACACATATGCTAATAATAATACCAATTGAAAATTTACTACTAAAAAAACAACTACAAAATAAGTGAATTATATAAAAAACCTGTCAATATAAAAAAGCTCACCAAACAAGTTCTCTCTCTCTCTCTTATCATAATCTAAAAAAAATATGAATTCTAGTTTAATGATGCAATACAGAAATTTCACTAAGGTAGTGAAAATTCAAAAAAGTGACATTTTTGAGACCAAATGAAATGTTTCATGCATCAACCTTTGGCCGTTTTAAGAATATTGGAGCAAGATTAACCAAATACTAATTCATTAGGGGGAAAAAAGCATCTGCTTATTCCTGACTAAACTGTAAATGGAAGAATTACTCTGGCAGCTTCCCCAGAAATCTCTTAATGACTCTTTGAATTTTAAACAAAAAAGGATGTTTCATAACAAACTAATGAAGTTATTTTCAAATCAGAACAGTGAGCATCTGCCAACGCTGTTTCTAATGCGACAGCGGTATATAAATTTTTTCAACAAATCCATTTCTTTTTTCATTGAAAACTGCTTATTTCAAAGAGTAAGCAGTTTTTATTGAAGCCTGGACTTTTATAAGTAATTGTATACAGTTTAACTAATAAAGAAACTTGTTATACCATTTTTTCAGTTCACCTATCGTTTTATCGCAAAAAACCCATCTGGTTTACAGCATATTTATTCTTTCTTCTTACACTTGATTCAAAATTTCAATACCATTTGTACTTTTACCATATTTCATACACCAAATAGAAGTACAGAATCCGAAAATAATGCATTTTGCAATGTACACCAACAATACACACTATGTAACTTGGAAACCTTCTACAAGGGGTGATCAAATGAAAAGGTATGAAACGACATAAAAATGAAACAGTTAAATATTTGCATATTCCGCCAAGGGAGAATGTAGCGAGACATCTCGGGATGCCATTGGACTCTGACTGGGATCGGATCATGCGCGGGTGCCCGCATGCGCAGGAGAGAGCAAAGGCTCTTATAAAAAGCGGCGTCCAAATGATGCGAGCACAGAAAATGCATTAACTCCGATGTGTACTGTGAGACACTCCGACGCCTACGCAGGTCCATCAAGAACAAAAGACCGGGGCTGCTCACGGAGGGTGTGGTTCTGCTCCATGATAACGCGCGTACACACGTCTCCAGAGTCACACAAATGGAACTGGACAAGTTCCAATGGGAGACGTTGGACCATCCGTCCTACAGTCTGGACATGTCACCCTGCGATTTCCATGTGTTTGGTCCACTGAAGAAACACCTGAAAGGAAAGCGCTTCAACTCGGACGACGTACTCAAGGACACTGTGAAGGACTGGGTCTCGTCACAGCAATTCTGGGAACAAGGAATCCTGCGGCTTGTTCATCAGTGGGATCGTTGTGCTCAGGCCTATGGTGTATATTTTGAATAAAGTCTATATTTGTACCCACCATGTCGTTTCGTACCTTTTCATTTGATCACCCCTTGTACTTGATCAAATTAGAACAAATAAATTATCAAATAACCAATTACTCATGATTAATATCAGCAGGGATGAGAAAAGGTACCCCATTAATAAACAATAAAATAATTTGCAACACATTTTATACCAAAATTTAAAAGCCTGCTAGTTTGATATCACGGGGCATCTCGCCAAGTTGTTGTTTATGTTCGCCAAGATGGGCGATAACATAACAATATGGTTACCTTGATATTTTTATCGTCTGGCGATGTGGTTGCCATGGAGATAACGTATATTAGAAATAATTTTTATTGGTTCTGTTCCCGCGGTAATACTATTAATTTCAGACGATTTTATTTCGGTCTTTTACAACTTAACCATTTTCATTGCAATCCCGAATCAAAATATATTTCAGTCTTCTGTTTTATTTAATGCTATTTTCGAATATGGAGATTTCTAATATCATTAGTGAGAACTAGGATATTTTTTTTAAAAGAATGAGTGTTATATTTTTAATTATTTCTATAAATCGTTTATTTTAAATTTATTTTACTTTTTCAAAATGTTTTTTTTTTTTCGTTTCTTGTTCGATGAAATTCGTTGAAGAAATTTGCAGTTTTTGTAACATAGCAAGCTTTCAGTTCTTTTTAGTTGCTATTCATTATCAATTTTAATATATATTATGTAATTATTTTATTAATAACATAAAAATACAATAATTATAATGTGTAATAATCATAATATACATTATTTGTAATAATTGTTATTTTATAAATATTATTACCATATGTTTATTTATAATTATTAATATTTTATTTATTTCTAAGTATTATGTTTATTTATTATTGTTATTTATTTACTATTATTATTTGGTTTTTATAATTATGTTAAATGAGTATTCTTATATCTGTACAATTCTTATATTACAATAGGATGATTATTCTTTTTTTATAAAATCTATTAAATTATATTACACGATTATTATATAAAATAATAAAAAGTAATATTATATGAATATCTAATAATTTCTATAACATTACAAGATTATTGTATACTGCATAATATTACTAAATATGATTTTTTTATAATATTGATATTAATTACTTATTGATCTTGGTTAGTCTCAATCTATTCCTAAATTCTTCATTTGAAATTGATTTTAATGTTTTTCAAAACAGTTCTTTAAAATTATTTTCCTGACTAGTCTTACTGCTAGGCCACCATTTTGAATTTCATTCCAATGGCATGCACTTCTTGGCGTGATTCTTTATTACGCCAAACAGCGTTTGGTGCCGTGCCCTGTGATATCAAACTAGTTCCTTTAAAAGTTTTTCACAAAAGAGGACAATCATAACTGTCAAAATAGTTTCAAAAGTACTTTTGAATTCATAATTATTTGTGTTATTTCAATACTGAAAATTCTACAGGGAAATTGAAGCTAATAAGGTAACTAATACTGAATACCACAATACTGAAATACCAAATACTGCTTCAAATACACAAAACCCAAAATCCCCCCCACACACACTAGGAAATAATAACCAAAAAATAGTAGCTTTAAAATATTTAAGAGTTTGAGACCCTTAGAATATCATAGAAGAATTATTAAAATCCAATTATACAAGCATGCCAATTATCCAAGTACAAGCATGACCATAAAACTAACCAGCTTTATGCTAATTGCCTATTAAATATATATAATTAAAGAAAGTATAAAGCTAAAAATAAATAAAATCAAAATGACACTTTAAACAAATGTAGATAGGAAATACCCCAAAAAATAATAAAATAAAGCACGGTTCCATCAAGTATTTGCAAAACTTGTGCAGGCGAGTAGTCACTTGGATGATAAACAGAAATCCATGCTTGCAGGAGCTTCACCTTGTATTATCAAAACTGTAACATATTCAGAAAATAAATTTTTAATTTGATCTACAAGAATTTTTTTGAATTGAGAGATTTTTTCCGAATTTATTAAGTAATATAGAAGCTTCCTTAGGAATTACAAATTAACAACGTCACGAAAAATTTTTAAGAGAATTTAAACAGTAAATGTTTTAATTTTATTGAATTACAATATTTAAGCAATTACCTAATGATTTCTTTTAATACTTGCTTACAAAAACTTTTCAGGGGTCAAATTCAATTTTTGAAGAAATAAATCCATTTATGAATACATTATCTCTTTAAGATTGTAGTTATGTATTTAAAACAAAGTATAAATATAACAATAGAATGCAATATTTTTAAAAATCAAACCTTCAAACATTAAGTTATACAAGATTTGTATATATATTAGTACCATTCTAAATTAAATAATTCATTCTATTGTAATTCAAGATAATCATTATAATACATAAACTGATTTTAGTATCTTTTTTCACTTTTCTCTGTAAACAAAAGATTAGTTTCATATGAATCTTTTTCTAACAAGCTGACAATACTGATTTTGCAGTATGTTAAGAAATAAGTATTCAGAAATAATAATGGCATACTTAAAAATTAACTACAGTTAATATTCAGTAACCACTGGAGAGAGAGAGAGAGAAAGTTTTTCCCTGTAACATTAGTTAGTGCTATAAATTTCAGAAAGAAAACAATTATCACTTAACTAAGTATAAGACATTGATGAGTGATTTATATTCCTTTAACCAAATATTTAAAACAATAAATTGTACTTTCAAGAATATAAATGAAGGCAATAGTTTCTTATTTAACATATTGCTTGTCATAGCTACCACTAGTTAGGACAGCCATTATTTATTCTTAGTGACCAGTACTCCCCCCCCCCCCCAATTATACAGCTTGCATTTTAGATCTACTTTCCTAACAAATAAGGAAATTTAATTTTAAAATAACAGAGAATTTACAAAAAAATCAAGTCATGTAAGGTATAAAAACTGCATATATTCTCCAAAAAATAGGCATTTCAAAATGCGTAATTATACTGATTACTTTGTCCTTATATAGGGTTAATACAACATATAAATTCGGTACCAATTATTATAATGCAACTCAGAATAAATAAAAATAACTTAATAGGCATATCTCCAATGGAAATTCAGGAAGGGAGAGGATTTCTTAACCACCTAGCAGCATGAAGTAATGCAAAAAAAGAGTTGAAATTTAGCAATAAGTTATATATGAACGCTGAATATATATCTAAAATTATGTATTTAGTTAATATTTTCAAATAATTTCATAGTTCATGTATTAACCCTGCTGTTCTGTTCAGAATAAATAAAATACAATACAGAGATATTTTCATTAAACTTCTTGACATCATAGATAAGCAATATAAATATGTACTCCTAGAGGGATTTGTTTATTCGTATTTCAAAGGAATATTTTTCAATTTATACCTAATGTATCGTTCGGGTCAATACGACCCAATGCAAAAATTAATTTATTTTTACTCATAAATGTTCACTTTTGTTTGGAATAAATTATAAAAAAAAAAGAATATTAATAGTTTCTATAATTTATCCATTTTCAAATCTTGTTTCATTGATGTAAGCCTTTGGTCACATAAAAAACCAAGCGCAAGGACACAAGTTAATACAATTGGCTGGGGGCCAAACTTGCTTGCTTTTATTGAAACGATTCCCCCCCCCCCACTGTATTTCACTTTCTGATATACAGTAAAAGAGTTGTGCCTGCGAATGGGAGAGAAAAAATGGCAAATTGCATAAATTTGAGTCACGCTGATATAGCTGAGCTAATAGAAGCTTCTGACAGCAAAAAAGTATCGGAGTATGAGACTGAGAGTGAAAGGTATCAAAAATCAATAAATGTATCAATGATTTTGATACCAATAATCAAATGAATAAAACAACGAGAGTACTCAGTTCAAGAATCATGAAATAAAAGTGGAAGCTGAATCAACTGCCACATTCTTCTCGATCAATGGCTACTAATATTACCAAATTTACTCCAGAGGTCACAAGATATGCAGTGGCAAGGGTAACAGACGTAAAAAGTGCATTCGAGTATTCAATTCAACAATTGAAAACAAAATCATAAAAAGTGACTCATATTGAAGGAGAAAAAGTTCATGGAAAAAAGTAGAAAAATATCTAAGGAAAACTTTTGAAGCATATACTGTATTATTGTTAGCTGATGTTTATAAATCATGTGAAGAATCAAAAAGCTTATGGGATAAAGGAACTGGCAGAAATATATTTTGTGCGACAATGTCCCTCGAAACATTTCACTCCATGTCGAGAATTATAATTTTTAATGGTAAATCCACATGTCACTAAAAAAGAAAATTGGATAAATTTGCTGCAGTGTGAGATATCTGGCAAAAGTGGATAGAATTCTACTAAAATTATATAATCCAAATGAAATATTACTGTAGACGAACAGTAGGATTTCAAGGTCAATGTCCTTTCAAACAATACATATTAAGTAAGCCATCTAAATATGGGATCAAAATACAGATTTTATATGACAGTAAAACTTGGTATGTACTGAAAACACAAATTTACACTGGAAAAGAACAAGGGTCAAAGCCGAAGAAAAAACAGGGCATGCGAGTAGTGTTCTCACTTGTAGGTATTCGGGCACAATATTATAAGTAATAACTTTTCACATTTTACAACTTCGGACAACTTCTTTCAAAATGGAAAACAACTATGCTTGGCAACACTAGAAAAAATAAAACAACTTCCTGAAGAAATGCCAAATAAACACGTTCACAGTTCCTTATTTTATTTCTTAATATATATATAGCAGTAAATAAATTTAAAAGACTAATAAATCCTAAAACATCTTAAGATCAGACCGAAAGACCCAAGAAACTGGAACCATGACAAACCAAAAAAAGAGAAATTTAGCTAGAGTGGAAAAAACTATTATGATATCCCGAGCTGTCACTGGTTTTGGACAGTGAAACAGGGTTAAACAATGTTTTGCGAGATCTCAACCATCTTCTACAGCGGAAATTTATTTTTAAATAACTTAAAGGTATTAAACTGTATTAAAGATTAAACTATACACTAGACTTTAATTTTTAAAGATTTATTCAAAAATTATTTAGTTCCATTACTTTATATATTTTTTCCAACAAATAATTTTTAATTAAGTTATAGAATTATTTTTTCAAATTTTTGGTACCTTACTATATAAAATTTTTTATACCTGATTACATTTTTATTTGAAAAAAATATATATAATTCTCTCTATGGCATCATTATCAGTCTCTGTGTTTTAATTATCCAAATTATAATCGTTGGATTTTTCAAGCTATTTTTAAAACAAATACTATTTTTATTAATTACATTTTTTAAGAAATAAACCATAAAATTTATTATAAGAAACAAAAATTAAACATATAAAAAGGTTAATTTCGATTAACAAGTTCCATTTGCCACAAATGACAAGTAAGGTTTTAACAAATTTTTCAGCGAATATTGACTGACGTTAGGTATGAAACCATTGTTTAATATAACTAGAAAAATAAACCCCAATTACTGGCTATTTTACTTCAGAAAAAATTAGGTCTTCTAAGGGTTTACTTGAAGAAAGCAGTGCAACAAACATGTTACAACATCCCAAAACAGCAAATATCACCAAATTTAGCATTAAACTCACAATATGGTAGATGGGCAAGTGTCATATCTGAGTTACTTTTTATATTGCAACTCTAATCCAGTCAAAGGTATTTAGTTTTAATACCAATGTTTATTCAGTTATAAAGCAATTTTAAATGCAAATCAAATGCTGTTTTTTTTTAAAAGCTAAGGCAGCTTTATACATTTATAAAATTGAATTCTGGTTTACAAAAATTTAATAACATTTATTCTCCAGAAGAAAAACCTAAAATATTTGATTCACGCAGAAATATATATATAAGTGACTTTTTCACAATATCCACTATACCTGATTTTAGTCAATCCAAAATAAAGATAAAATACCTTATTGAATAAATTTCTCATTAAAGTTATAACATTACCATCTTACCAGTGTTTTCCTAATTTACTTACATAACACACATAATATAAGATGTCCAGGATAAAATAAGCAAACCTAATGAAAGAAACTGTTGGAAGATAACTCGTAGTAGAAGCAACAAGGCTCTCGTATCTCTGTCCATAGGATGCAGAGGGCCTCATTCAGGATATGCGCTTAGCTCTATATCCACTTCAAGTATGTCTTTAATAGATAGGTCGAGACCTGAGTGTATTAATTATAATTATTAACACATGATATATTTTATGAAAAAAATACCTAACCTTCTTTGTATTAACACAGCAGGATCATAATTTCCTACTTTAACCAAATCAAATGAATGGCAGAACATAAAATAAACATGTCTTCTCACAATAGCAAAAATGAAAAGTTTTTAAGTTCAATTATTTTTTAAGACTGAAATCATGATAACACATTCATTATGAAAAATATTTATTGACATGAAATTTGCACATGTTAAATAGACTAGATTTAAAATTAAACATAAAACTTCACAATTATTTAACACTAAATTAAATTGGTTTACAGTTCAAATGACTACAGAACAATATTTTCTCACATTTTATAAACATACTCTTAGAATTAAATATTTTTAACAATATATGAAAAACTGAACAATAATAAGCAAATGATTTAAACAATATTTCAATTAAAAGTGATCTATTCATTTTACACATAACAGTCACAGAACATTTATTAATTGCAAATCCTTTACAATACTTTTACTCAGTAAACGATAATTAAAAAACTATAAAATGAACTTCTCTCTATTTAAAATGGCAATTACAAACACTTTCGTACCTTTTGATCAACTTCAATAAAACACAGGTCATAAAACACTGCTTCCAAGCATATCACAGACACCACTGTACAGAACTTTTGCTGCAATGGAAATATCAGATGAATATATACAAGTATCAGGATACAGAATCTCCTTCACTAGATACATATCACAAAAAAAATTTATTTTTATACAAGTATGATAAAAATAATGGAAATAATGTCATGTAAAAAAAATGTTACGAGTTAAATATGTACAAAGGAATAAGGAGGTGCAATGAAAAAATATACGAGAGCAAAATGTCACACACAGACCAACTATCTGATTTGTGTTGCACCCTTAAATCATTTGAAATGAATCTGTTCCTTGACTCACTGGAAGAGGACATCACACTCCTTTTTTTATTTTCCAACTTAGTAAATCACTTAGTGGACTAAAATTTCACTTCAGAAATGAAAATCCATTAAAGTTTTGGAGAATCATCATGAGTCGCGTCCAGATCATTTTACAGACGTTATACCACACAACAAGATATTAAGAGCTATTATACTTAAAAATATCCTTACACACAGATGACCTCAAAATTGAATTCAGGAGGAACAACGAACGGATGGCATCATGAAATCCTCTCATTGGTGAAACTCTTCATAAATTACATAAGTACCGTGGAAACAACTCACGATGAAGCATTGACAGGAGTTGATTAAAAATATAAATAACTTTCATTTATGCAGCAAAATGATTACTATACCCCTGCCGTGTCTGAACTGCTGACCGTTTTCAAATCCGTGAAAAAATTATTCAAACCTAACAAATCTTCAGTGTCGATTTTTTCTTCGGGTATGGAAGAGTAATCCTTTTTTTCTTCAATTTTCATCTTTATGCCTCTGTACTTTCGCTTGCGTCGTTTTTGCTTCTTTTCCAAGGCTTCCCTCAATTTTTTGAGCGCAGAGGTCAATAAAAGTTCCGTTCGAAGATCCTTAGGTGGATCCTTTAATCGTGTTATTAACAGCAATTCTACAATCTGATCCTTCGTGAGCTTAGAGCAGCACATACTTTAGTAACAATTTTTCAGTGAAACGGATCAAAATATTCTTCTGTCAGAATTTTTTTTGAAGGTTGAATCAGATTATCGATATGAACTGTTTCAACAAATAAGGCTTAACGAAGGAATATTCATTAATTTCTCAAATGACACGGTATCAATACTTCAATGCAAAAAAAGTAGTACTTGACACGAAAAAAGTCATGCCATAAAGAAATGATAAAAATTAATTACAAAAGACGATAAATTTCAGGTAAAAAAATCTTGCAGCGACATGTGAAATCACGATGAGCAATCCTTCTGATCATTTCACTTTACTTCGTTACCTGGAAACTTCTATAGCAACTATACTGAACTTTTTCTAAGTGGCGTGTTCATAGCCCATAGCACTGAGAGATGATAGTGACAGATAAAAGGAACAAACAAGGCCGGACACGTAATGCGCATG